>CAUOFW020002702.1:427542-504994 GCA_963454935.2 Ilex paraguariensis
GTAGAGGCAGAAGCATGACAAAGTTTGATCCTTGGTCTAAACCATCTTAATACTCCTACTCTTATTAGAATTTACAACTCAATATGCAACTAAACAGCAGGCAAAGGAAGAAGTGACCACTGACCACCATCTACTGAAAAGAAATTACCTGGGACAACATTCGCTGCTTGTTCAACAACTGGGTCCTTGCCTTATTAAGAACTGAGTTTGGTGACTTGTACATCCTCTGCATAAAAAGATTATTAATTACATTTACGTGTCTGTGTGAGAGGACGGGAAGAGGGGAGGAGGCGGCTTAGCAGAAGCTAGCAAGCAAAACCACGTGGAAGCTCATCTAAAGAAGTCTCAACCTGATATAAATACACAGAGAATGGCAAACACATACCCAAAGCAACTGGCCAACAACAAAGCATACAGAACCCAAAGAAGAATACTATCCATAAAGAGAGAATTAAGGTTCTTCGCTCACATTATCTTGAATATGCTTTCGGCGCTAATATTTATACTGATAAAGCACGAGAATAGAACTGCCATGTATATTCAGAAGCCCATCAAATAACTAAGCGACCTCACATTCAAAGTTGTATAAGCATGCCAAGACAAATCTCATTTGCTAAGTAAAAGCATATTCAACTGTGAGATGCAAACCAGCATTGTGTGCGTTACATGCACACTACCTTGAACCAAATTAAACTAAACAGCGATAGTAACTACATTAGTAGATCTCCACATATGAACAACATCTCGGTTAATGAATCCACCTGTAACAAGGGCAATGTCCTCATAGCACATCATGACACAAAAGAAATACATACAGATGTTTTAATGATGAAAATACCTATTTATCAGCACAACAAACTCTGCAACAGATTTATAGGTATGAACAATAAAAAGATTGCAGTGGGAATGGTGCAAACTAACCTTCTCAAGAGCAGATATATGATGCTCACTCCTCGAAAGAAGCTTCGTCTTTGGTGTGAAACCAAATACATTGTGAAGAAATTCATTTTCCTATTTGGATCCAAACAAAAAGAAAAGAGCAATTGAGATGGCGAGAACATACACCAAATGAACAAGGACCTTTTAGCCCAAAGAAGATATGGACAAGAAAAAGAACCTGCATGTGCTTAACATATCCGCCCCCAAGAAAGCGCTTCAGAAAGTTCAACTGTGAAGAAGCTGAGATTAGGAAAACATTGAATACGTGGGGGCATCCACAATAAAAAATCAAAAGGAAGAAGAGGAGGAACCTGTATCAATTGAGCCCACGTTGCTATGTTCAGGCACTCTCCACCAATCTTCGTTGAAGTTTCTGGACTATAGCCATCCTGTCGTTCATTTAAATAAGGATCAGTATACAAGCTAACATACAAGGACAGACCCTGTTCAGAAACTGATGAAGTACCTCAAGAGATTCCAGAATATCTCTAAATGAGTTCCGCTGGCTGTTAAGATCTTTCTTAGCAGAACCTTTACCACCTGCCTCCGCAGCAAGGTTTCTCACTTGATTTAGGATTTTTCCCCTCAACCCCCGGATATGTACAAATTCCCGATAATTGTTTCCTTCAGTAATGGAGATGTCACCAGATACTTTAACTTCACCACAGAACTTCTCCAAATTTCCGGTCTCAAAAATTAAAGCAAGGGCTTCACCAGCTGCAATGCGTACAGACCTGTCGTCCTTGTCTAGCAGAGTAGAAAAATAAGAAATGGACCTGGATCATTTGCACAAAGGGTAAGTAATTTTCTCACAGAATTTGCTAGGCACCCATTGTTGACCTTGCAATTAGGGGCAGAGCCAAGATTTTATCGTGGGGGGGCAAATAGTATCATAGTCCAAAAAATTTATTCAATGAGCTATCATTAGCGCCAAATTTTTTGTTGTATAGAAACTATGAAAATAACTTTCACAGGATTAATTATAGTATAAGTTAATTTTCAAAAAATCAAAACATTAATTGAAATATGTCAAATCAATGACATGCAAGATGATTTTAGATTCATTCATAAAAAATAAATTTTTTTAGTTTAATTTCATTATATAATCACTTGGTACAATTAAATTTTTTTAGGCCAATACAACGTGTGAAAATCCAAACAAAATGAGATAGAGTATTTACATATCTCTTAAATACATATTCTATACAATATTGATTCCTAGATATACGGTTTGGAGAAATTACACTTTGTTCTCTTAAATTATTATCCTGATTGAATCTTTTTCCTTCGATTATTAAATTGAAGTCGTTGCACCATAAACCATTCAAATTGCTAACTTTTTGCATGAACTTTTAAATTTTAATTTTGCTCAAATTATTACATTTTGGACTAATACAGTTCAGTAGACTATTTCGAATACTCAGGGGGTGCAATGTGTTTAAATGAATAGTTGAGTGGTAAAGCAAAACCAAGATCACAATTTAAGTATATAAAATATAACTTTGATAACTTGAGGGGCTATGTAAAGTGAAAAACAAGAATATAATTTTTGGGTTGAAGTATAATTTTTCAAATTAAGGGGGCAAATTTAAGAGGTATAACTATAATTCTAGAAAGTTGAGAGAAGGGGGAAGGGGGGAGGAGGATGCCCCCCCTAGGCCAAAGCTCGGTTCCACCACCTTTTGCAATCCATCAGTTGGCACCTGGGTGTAATGGAGCCTGGCAGTCTAACGGTGCCTGGTATATAGGTACAAGTGTTTTCTTAAAACCAGCAGAATTTGGACACCCACTTATGGAAGCAATGAAATATATGGGAATAGGTGCATTATTNTATTTTACTGTTGTATTTTTATATGAAGTTAATGTATAAATAATATATGTATATATAAAAAGATATATAGATAAATAAAATACATCTCAACGCAAATAATTAACTTTTCATCCACCGATTTTGAAGGGATTGACTTTGGTGAATTAGAAAAAAAGTTAATTCATCCACTTTTACATCTTTCCTACTTTCTTTTCTTACCAAACATGATGTTTTATTTATCACCTAATTTTTCATCCTTCCAACTTTTTATTCTCCCACTTNGGGCCAGGTGCATACAAGCACACAAATATTTGTATGAGAGAGTGAAATCACTCTGCTAAGACCTAGATTTACTCACTGTTGCCAACTTTTAGGGTTCAGCNTTAGGGCCAGGTGCATGCAAGCACACAAATATTTGTATGAGAGAGAGAAATCACTCTGCTAAGACCTAGATTTACTCACTGTTGCCAACTTTTAGGGTTCAGCGTCCATCCATCCAAAGTTGTAAGCAGAAAGGACCAAGCAGATACCACTGCTGTTATTAAAGCTGGTGAAGGTTTAGTGGCAACAACCTGAAATTCAAAACAGCTTTAGTTATTCATCACGTCATTCAAAAATAATTAACACGAATTGATTGACCAATACATGAAGACAAGCAGCATTATGTATCAATGCTCGGTAGGTTGATGGGAATTACATTGATCACAACCATTGCAAACAAATAAAATATATAACTAGAAAACAACTAGTGAACTTGCCAACTAAAACACAGACAAAAAGCAGGTAATATTGCTTCATCCACGACATAATACACCAAGTTGTGAACAAAGGCATAAATACAAAACGCATGTAAACAAGTTGTGATAAGACGTTGTTTAAACTGAAATTATAAGATGTGGATACATACATTAGGACCCAGTTTTGGATGAACCAATTGCCACATTATTTGCATTGATGTTTCTGTTTCCTCCGGCTCTTCACCACCAACAAAAGTGATGATAGCCAAACACTCTAGTAACTAGAATCATGAAAGCACAATCCATAAAATTACAGATTTGTGCATCAGTATCTCATGTGAACATAAAATACCAAATGAAATCACGATAATCAAATGGCAAANGAATAGGTGCATTAGGGCCAGGTGCATACAAGCACACAAATATTTGTATGAGAGAGTGAAATCACTCTGCTAAGACCTAGATTTACTCACTGTTGCCAACTTTTAGGGTTCAGCGTCCATCCATCCAAAGTTGTAAGCAGAAAGGACCAAGCAGATACCACTGCTGTTATTAAAGCTGGTGAAGGTTTAGTGGCAACAACCTGAAATTCAAAACAGCTTTAGTTATTCATCACGTCATTCAAAAATAATTAACACGAATTGATTGACCAATACATGAAGACAAGCAGCATTATGTATCAATGTTCGGTAGGTTGATGGGAATTACATTGATCACAACCATTGCAAACAAATAAAATATATAACTAGAAAACAACTAGTGAACTTGCCAACTAAAACACAGACAAAAAGCAGGTAATATTGCTTCATCCACGACATAATACACCAAGTTGTGAACAAAGGCATAAATACAAAACGCATGTAAACAAGTTGTGATAAGACGTTGTTTAAACTGAAATTATAAGATGTGGATACATACATTAGGACCCAGTTTTGGATGAACCAATTGCCACATTATTTGCATTGATGTTTCTGTTTCCTCCGGCTCTTCACCACCAACAAAAGTGATGATAGCCAAACACTCTAGTAACTAGAATCATGAAAGCACAATCCATAAAATTACAGATTTGTGCATCAGTATCTCATGTGAACATAAAATACCAAATGAAATCACGATAATCAAATGGCAATTGAAATCATTCATACCGATGATATCTTTGATGTTTCAGACCGTGATTTAAGAGCCTCTGAAATAGGAGACACTGATTCTTCCAATATTTCTTTTGCTTTGTCCCCAGGACCAGTTGTGAGCGCCAACAACCCTAACAAAGAAAGCAAAACCTTCTAAAATTGCTCCAAACCAACTATTATAACAAGCATGTCAAAGCAGAGTAAAATACTACAAACCGATTGCATGAGATGCTAAAGCTATCTCTTTTGCAGATCCCTTCTTGAGGGAATTCAGACATTGATGCAGCAATGTTGCAAACCTAAGGAAATAAACACCACATCAATGTGAGAAACCTCGTAAGACTAGGTATATTATTGAAATCAGACCAACAGTCAGAAGGATGGATCAATGCCTAATAGCTTCCTCTTCTTGTTTTCTCATCTTATACTTATTCCAATTTCACTAAACAGGCTTAAAGAACCCAAGAAACAATGTGAAAAAAGAAATATTCAGATTGGTGGCGTGGAGTGAATTGGGGAATCAAATGAAAGTTCATTCAGACTGCTTGCTAACAACAATGGGTATTCAGAACGTTTTTTGAAACTACATCGGAAAGCAACTTCAAATCTGAAAAAAATGATATGCAACTAAAACAGAGCACAATTGACCCACCTTTTCTCAAAGGGGAATTTTTCAAACATGCTCACATGTTAGCCTAAGAGATCATAAAAGCAGACCAAACAAAATAACATGAAATGATGAAAACAGCACATAAGCTTACTTCATTTCCACAAACTCATGTTGTAAGTTGCTATTAAAGACTTCTATAATTGACGCCAAAGCTTTCTCTCTCGTGGAACCCCTATACGAAACACACATATATGAGAAGATAGCATTAGGCTCATAAATATACCACTGTTCAAACTTGATGAATCACACAAAAAATTAGGTTTTATTACTTCCTACATCAAAACTATAAATGCAAGACAAACACATAAATTTGGATTAAACATTAATTAAGTACCTCTTCTCATATAAAGCATCCAAACATTGATCAAGTATACTCTCTTTATCAAGCTGAACTTCCTCACCACCAGACACCAGCATATGGTCCGACCGGACAGTCGACGAGGAACTCACNATGAAATCAAGTAATCAATGCATTGAAATCATTCATACCGATGATATCTTTGATGTTTCAGACCGTGATTTAAGAGCCTCTGAAATAGGAGACACTGATTCTTCCAATATTTCTTTTGCTTTGTCCCCAGGACCAGTTGTGAGCGCCAACAACCCTAACAAAGAAAGCAAAACCTTCTAAAATTGCTCCAAACCAACTATTATAACAAGCATGTCAAAGCAGAGTAAAATACTACAAACCGATTGCATGAGATGCTAAAGCTATCTCTTTTGCAGATCCCTTCTTGAGGGAATTCAGACATTGATGCAGCAATGTTGCAAACCTAAGGAAATAAACACCACATCAATGTGAGAAACCTCGTAAGACTAGGTATATTATTGAAATCAGACCAACAGTCAGAAGGATGGATCAATGCCTAATAGCTTCCTCTTCTTGTTTTCTCATCTTATACTTATTCCAATTTCACTAAACAGGCTTAAAGAACCCAAGAAACAATGTGAAAAAAGAAATATTCAGATTGGTGGCGTGGAGTGAATTGGGGAATCAAATGAAAGTTCATTCAGACTGCTTGCTAACAACAATGGGTATTCAGAACGTTTTTGGAAACTACATCGGAAAGCAACTTCAAATCTGAAAAAAATGATATGCAACTAAAACAGAGCACAATTGACCCACCTTTTCTCCAAGGGGAATTTTTCAAACATGCTCACATGTTAGCCTAAGAGATCATAAAAGCAGACCAAACAAAATAACATGAAAAGATGAAAACAGCACATAAGCTTACTTCATTTCCACAAACTCATGTTGTAAGTTGCTATTAAAGACTTCTATAATTGACGCCAAAGCTTTCTCTCTCGTGGAACCCCTATACGAAACACACATATATGAGAAGATAGCATTAGGCTCATAAATATACCACTGTTCAAACTTGATGAATCACACAAAAAATTAGGTTTTATTACTTCCTACATCAAAACTATAAATGCAAGACAAACACATAAATTTGGATTAAACATTAATTAAGTACCTCTTCTCATATAAAGCATCCAAACATTGATCAAGTATACTCTCTTTATCAAGCTGAACTTCCTCACCACCAGACACCAGCATATGGTCCGACCGGACAGTCGACGAGGAACTCACACTATCAGTGTCGTCGTTATCCAACGTCGCAGCATTCTTACGTTGGGATTTTCCTACAACGTAGCACAATTCAAATTCAACACCAAACATATCTCAATTCCATCTCTATTAAACAAAGAACCAAAAAAAAATCAGAACTATTCAAAAAGCGAAGGTTTTTTTTTCATAATTAGGGTTTCTCACAATTTCAACGAACAAAACCCCTAAAATTAATAGATTGAGAATTGGAAAATTGAAACAAATAAAAGCGTAATAACATATACGTAGGCATAAAACTTACGTTTACCCATCGATGTGAACTCGTAGAAGATACAGTCAGAAGGGACTACAAGGTTGAGAACGAAACAAAAGATGAAAAGTTTTCGATAAAAAGAGATGGGAGCGCTGAGAACGAACAGAAGAAACTCTAGTAGAATTGAATGGCGATGTATCCATGAAAGATTCTTGGAAGAATTTGGAAAGATCGACGAATCTGTTTCTCTCTCTCGCTAGATCTAAGGCAGGAAAGAAAACGAAGCTGCAAGAAACAGGACCTTCTATAGCGAAGACGAGAAACAGAAAAGAGACAGATAATTATTATTATTATTCAAATTGGGCGGCTTGAAACATTATGTGCCGAGAGAATGACGTGGACAAATCTTGGACGTTTGTTTCGAGTCGGGGAAAGGATTACTTGATAATGGGGACCTATAAATGACAGTTGGAGAGGCTGGGGGGTTGACGTGAGTAGGATTGTAGGAATATCCCGCTCGAATAAGATTAGTCGTGAGCTCGATTTAAATAAGTTGGGCTTAAATAATTTTTTTAATTTATTTTAAAAAATTAGTGTAAAAGATTTAACCCAAATTTATAAAGTTTGGTTCATTTACCTTTAAAATAATTAAATTATTTGAATTTAACTTATTTTTTAATGATCAATTTGGCATGAGGGATGAAAAATAGGATGAATGAAAATTAAGATGGATAAACTTTCCATCTATTAAAAAAAGAACACATTTTCTCTCTTTTTTTATTTTATTTGGTACAATGGATAGAAAGTTATAATAATTGATTTTCTTTTATTTTGTATCGAAGTAAAAAGGAAAGGAAAATAAAAGAAAGAAAATAAAATAAATATGAATTTATTTTACCATTTTACCCTTAAATATAACAAGTATTTTTCTATTACAAATAAACTTTTCAATAAATATTCCTTTTGGTCAGAGGGAAAAAAAAAAGAAATAAAGTGGGTTGAAAAAACATAATATTTGAGGAAGTTTAAGAAAAATTATTGTTAAAATAATTTATTAAGCAACCTATCCATTTCCACGTGGATAACATCATCAAGAATAAATCTCAAATAGGTGGAGATGTGTCTTTGAATGCTCTGCACACCTTTTAAGGGCATTGATGCAAGGGAGGTAAATTAGTAAATTAATTTATTCAACAAAAAGACTGCCTCTCTCTCTCCAATTTTCCGTCCAAAACTTGACGGATAAGAAATGGTGGGCGTGAGTGTTTCGTTTTTTTTACCATCTTTTCTTTTCCATTGGAACCAAACAAATGAAATACTTTCCTCTTCCCTTATTTTTCATCTTTCTTTNCTTTCCTACAACGTAGCACAATTCAAATTCAACACCAAACATATCTCAATTCCATCCCCATTAAACAAAGAACCAAAAAAAAATCAGAACTATTCAAAAAGCGAAGGTTTTTTTTTTCATAATTAGGGTTTCTCACAATTTCAACGAACAAAACCCCTAAAATTANATGAAACACACCATAAATAAGTTAAGTTTGAATAATTTTTTAAATTTATTTAAAAAATAACTTACATAAACTCGCATTCAAATTCACAAAATTCAGCTCAATTAACACCTCAAAACATAGGCCGTGTGTTTTTAGAAAGCATGTGTACTTGTACCGGTCATGCACTTGAGTAAATATTTAGTATCTATAATGGCACGTGATGATGCCATTATTTAATAAAAAAGTAATTAAATAAATAAAATGAATTTCATTTTTACACATGAATTAGTTATTTTGATATAGGGAGGGGTAGTNCAAGGCAGGAAAGAAAACGAAGCTGCAAGAAACAGGACCGAAGACGAGAAACAGAAAAGAGACAGATAATTATTAGGGTTAATCTCATTTTGTACCCTGAAAGATTGTTCAAATCTTAATTTATACCCTCAAAGATCAAAAATCTTAATTTACACCCTCAAAGATAGAAATTTGTATCAATGTGTACCCCCAAAGATCAAAAATCTCAATTTGTACCCTCAAAGATAGAAATTTGTATCAANTTAGGTTGCCCCGTACCCGGAATGGTTCTGGTGGTTGAAGGGCCCATTTTCTAGCCCACAATTGTGCAGCAGCTGTGGGCCCGTTTTTCATTTTGCTGGATGCTTAATATAATATAGTGTTTAGTCCTTTAACATACACTAAGATGCCACACTGGACCAGAAGGCATCAGCCCAAGTCAATGTTAAGGTGACTTTAAACCTGACTATAGCCTGACCCAAGAGACATTGCTGGTACTAAGCCCAACTACTGCATCCATGGTTAAAACATGGATCAATATTTAGCCCAATAAATATTCTGCAGTTTAGTGTTAATACTTTAGGGTGGCTTCTCCACTAATGCTTTTTTTCAATCCACGATTTTCTTTTTTTGGTCAGACATTTTTACAGGGAGGCGAACGACGAGATTTGAACCCCCATTACTTTAAGGTCTAACAATAAAGCCGGTGGTCATTAGGTCAATTGTGAACTTCAAATCCATGACTTGAATTGCAAGAAAGATACTACTTATTGATCGAAACCGATTTTCCAGATCAGGAAAAAATAAACCAAAAATCAAAGTGCAGTGGAAGATTCAATCAAGACAATTAAGATAATCAAATTGATAATGTTGATGCTCACAGCAATCAAATTTAACGATGGACTTGGGCCAAATCCACTAGGGGCCGTGTTCATGGTCCTTGTCCATTGTTTGCCGCATCATGCATGCAGGATTCATTTGAATTAGGCATTTGGAAGCTCTATAGAACAATGCATGGTGTAATTGTGGAGCAGTTGGATTTCACATAAAAAACTTTATCTTAAAAAAATAAGGCTACAGAGGTACGGTGCTGAATTTTGATCCGAATCATTAATTTTTATGTGGAGATTTGGTATCATTGGTTGAAAAAATTAATAAGTACTGAAAAATAAAAAATAAAAAAACCTTATTTTTCAGTACCGTAACCGAACCTGGAAAAAAATGGCATATATCATTGGAAATAATTTCCTATTTACATGGGTAAAGCAGGACAGAGTTTCAACAGAGGCCAAACACCCCCCAAAACAAACCAAAGTGTCAGATAATGGCACATGATGAATAACCCAGGGGTCCATACAAATTTGCAAGAGAGTTTGTGATTAATCTGTAGTCCTTAAGCTCTTGTGGTCATATTTCATCTCCTTGTCACAAACTTCTTGTTGTTTTCTACAAATGCATTTTCAAAATGCAAAAATATCTTTTAATTTGTGGGTAGCTAGGACCACTGTACCAAGTTGCAACATAAGAAGTAAGATCACCATTTAATTTAGTAAGATTATGGTAAAATAAGATTGTGTTAGGATTTGATTCTAATAATTTAATTTTTTCATAACTTGACCCCATTTAATTGCAATTTACACTAAAAATTTAAAATTAAATCTCAAAAAAAAAAAAAAAAATTTGTACAAATTTTATTTTGTACAATAATATCACGTTAAACGCTACTATACTGAGGTTCACTTTTTGGTACCATACTTAGACTTGTCAATCGTGAGACAGGTTCGTATCAAATAATATTCCACTTATATTCGATTCGTTTATTAATTTATGTCTAACGAATCATGTCATATCGGATTCATGTCGTGTACGAATCATGTATAATTAATATATAAAAGAGTCACGTTATGTATTTCTTCTAATTGACTTTACATATACCCAATTCATTTATTAATTATATTATGTCTGGTCAACTCGTTTACTAAACGGATAGTTTAAAGAAGATCAAAACTCTCTAATTTTAGGCCGTGTTCGTGCCGTGTTCGTACCGTATTAATAAGTTATATCATATTTTGGCACATCTAATCATACGGTGGAAAAAAAGCCCAAAAAAGTTTTTTAAGTTTTACTCCAAAAACAACCAGTTTCACCCAAAAAATAGCTAGTAAACCCCAAAAGTGTATACAACTCACAAGTTGATAAACTCTATCGAGAAAATGGTATGAATACGCAAAGAAATAGTAAGGGATATAATATCAAATTTANGTGAGTAGGATTGTAGGAATATCCCGCTCGAATAAGATTAAGTTGGGCTTAAATAATTTTTTTAATTTATTTTAAAAAATGAGTGTAAAAGATTTAACCCAAATTTATAAAGTTTGGTTCATTTATCTTTAAAATAATTAAATTATTCGAATTTAACTTATTTTTTAATGATCAATTTGGCATGAGGGATGAAAAATAGGATGAATGAAATTTAAGATGGATAAACTTTCCATCTATTAAAAAAAGAACACATTTTCGCTCTTTTTTATTTTATTTGGTACAATGGATAGAAAGTTATAATAATTGATTTTCTTTTATTTTGTATCGAAGTAAAAAGGAAAGGAAAATAAAAGAAAGAAAATAAAATAAATATGAATTTATTTTACCATTTTACCCTTAAATATAACAAGTATTTTTCTATTACAAATAAACTTTTCAATAAATATTCCTTTTGGTCAGAGGGAAAAAAAAAAGAAATAAAGTGGGTTGAAAAAACATAATATTTGAGGAAGTTTAAGAAAAATTATTGTTAAAATAATTTATTAAGCAACCTATCCATTTCCACGTGGATAACATCATCAAGAATAAATCTCAAATAGGTGGAGATGTGTCTTTGAATGCTCTGCACACCTTTTAAGGGCATTGATGCAAGGGAGGTAAATTAGTAAATTAATTTATTCAACAACAAGACTGCCTCTCTCTCTCCAATTTTCCGTCCAAAACTTGACGGATAAGAAATGGTGGGCGTGAGTGTTTCGTTTTTTTACCATCTTTTCTTTTCCATTGGAACCAAACAAATGAAATACTTTCCTCTTCCCTTATTTTTCATCTTTCTTTTTTTATCCACCCAACTTTTTTTTTTTATGAAACACACCATAAATAAGTTAAGTTTGAATAATTTTTTAAGTTTATTTAAAAAATAACTTACATAAATTGACATTCAAATTCACAAAATTCAGCTCAATTAACACCTCAAAACATAGGCCGTGTGTTTTTAGAAAGCATGTGTACTTGTAACGGTCATGCACTTGAGTAAATATTTAGTATCTATAATGGCACGTGATGATGCCATTATTTAATAAAAAAGTAATTAAATAAATAAAATGAATTTCATTTTTACACATGAATTAGTTATTTTGATATAGGGAGGGGTAGTTATTAAATTAATTTACTCACTTATTATTTTTTATTTGAAGAATGATTCTAAATAACAATAATGATGTAATGTGCTTTTTATTAACTATGTTATTACGGACCCAAAAGTTAAAAATGTTTTTATAGGTTGCCCCGACCCGGAATGGTTCTGGTGGTTGAAGGGCCCATTTTCTAGCCCACAATTGTGCAGCGGCTGTGGGCCCGTTTTTCATTTTGCTGGATGCTTAATATAATATAGTGTTTAGTCCTTTAACATACACTAAGATGCCACACTGGACCAGCGGCATAAGCCCAAGTCAATGTTAAGGTGACTTTAAACCTGACTATAGCCTGACCCAAGAGACATTGCTGGTACTAAGCCCAACTACTGCATCCATGGTTAAAACATGGATCAATATTTAGCCCAATAAATATTCTGCAGTTTATTGTTAATACTTTAGGGTGGCTTCTCCACTAATGCTTTTTTTCAATCCACGATTTTCTTTTTTTGGTCAGGCATTTTTACAGGGAGGGGAGGCGAACGACGAGATTTGAACCCCCATTACTTTAAGGTCTAACAATAAAGCCGGTGGTCATTAGGTCAATTGTGAACTTCAAATCCATGACTTGAATTGCAAGAAAGATACTACTTATTGATCGAAACCGATTTTCCAGATCAGGAAAAAATAAACCAAAAATCAAAGTGCAGTGGAAGATTCAATCAAGACAATTAAGATAATCAAATTGATAATGTTGATGCTCACAGCAATCAAATTTAACGATGGACTTGGGCCAAATCCACTAGGGGCCGTGTTCATGGTCCTTGTCCATTGTTTGCCGCATCATGCATGCAGGATTCATTTGAATTAGGCATTTGGAAGCTCTATAGAACAATGCATGGTGTAATTGTGGAGCAGTTGGATTTCACATAAAAAACTTTATCTTAAAAAAATAAGGCTACAGAGGTACGGTGCTGAATTTTGATCCGAATCATTAATTTTTATGTGGAGATTTGGTATCATTGGTTGAAAAAATTAATAAGTACTGAAAAATAATAAAAAAAAAAACCTTATTTTTCAGTACCGTAACTGAACCCGGAAAAAAATGGTATATATCATTGGAAATAATTTCCTATTTACATGGCTAAAGCAGGACAGAGTTTCAACAGAGGCCAAACACCCCCCAAAACAAACCAAAGTGTCAGATAATGGCACATGATGAATAACCCAGGGGTCCACACAAATTTGCAAGAGAGTTTGTGATTAATCTGTAGTCCTTAAGCTCTTGTGGTCATATTTCATCTCCTTGTCACAAACTTCTTGTTGTTTTCTACAAATGCATTTTCAAAATGCAAAAATATCTTTTAATTTGTGGGTAGCTAGGACCACTGTACCAAGTTGCAACATAAGAAGTAAGATCACCATTTAATTTAGTAAGATTATGGTAAAATAAGATTGTGTTAGGATTTGATTCTAATAATTTAATTTTTTCATAACTTGACCCCATTTAATTGCAATTTACACTAAAAATTTAAAATTAAATCTCAAAAAAAAAAAAAATTGTACAAATTTTATTTTGTACAATAATATCACGTTAAACGCTACTATACTGAGGTTCACTTTTTGGTACCATACTTAGACTTGTCAATCGTGAGACAGGTTCGTATCAAATAATATTCCACTTATATTCGATTCGTTTATTAATTTATGTCTAACGAATCATGTCATATCGGATTCATGTCGTGTACGAATCATGTATAATTAATATATAAAAGAGTCACGTTATGTATTTCTTCTAATTGACTTTACATATACCCAATTCATTTATTAATTATATTATGTCTGGTCAACTCGTTTACTAAACGGATAGTTTAAAGAAGATCAAAACTCTCTAATTTTAGGCCGTGTTCGTGCCGTGTTCGTACCGTATTAATAAGTTATATCATATTTTGGCACATCTAATCATACGGTGGAAAAAAAGCCCAAAAAAGTTTTTTAAGTTTTACTCCAAAAACAACCAGTTTCACCCAAAAAATAGCTAGTAAACCCCAAAAGTGTATACAACTCACAAGTTGATAAACTCTATCGAGAAAATGGTATGAATACGCAAAGAAATAGTAAGGGATATAATATCAAATTTATTTTTTTTTTATACCGTAAACGCACTCAAATCTCGCCCTTCAATTGAAAGGGACCCTGCAAATGAATGGGTGGGGAGTAACACTGAAATTCTGGTGGGGTACAAGGGGGGGCACCCATGTGAGCACACTGCCCAGAGAGTTTGGGAGTAGGAAGTTTGAAAGAGATCAGGTGCAGTCAAAGCATTGGGAATCCAACCAATTCCTTGGCAATACAAGGTAAGATTGGCAGGGCTTTTGGTGAAAGAGATGGCATGGGGTTTATTTAGTGTTCAGATGATGTGTTTTTGTGGGGTACTCTCTCTCTCTCTCCCTCCCTCCTGTCAGGATATATTAAGGCACCAACCACTACAANGGTACTCTCTCTCTCTCTCTCTCCCTCCCTCCTGTCAGGATATATTAAGGCACCAACCACTACAATGCAGGGACCTCCTATTAATTGTCTACCTTTCCTCAATAATGGGTCTCGGTGTAATTTCTACTATGACAACAGTCCTTAATTTTCCACGGCTCTTAATAGGCTTCACCAACCTTCAATTTTCCACAGTTCTTAAAATTATNTGCACACCTTTTAAGGGCATTGATGCAAGGGAGGTAAATTAGTAAATTAATTTATTCAACAACAAGACTGCCTCTCTCTCTCCAATTTTCCGTCCAAAACTTGACGGATAAGAAATGGTGGGCGTGAGTGTTTCGTTTTTTTACCATCTTTTCTTTTCCATTGGAACCAAACAAATGAAATACTTTCCTCTTNATTCAATTGTGTTATGAATGTTCAGAGTTTGACTCTCATAAACAATTTTTTTGCATGTGAAAGTAAGACTGAGTACGTTTAACTCTCTCCAAACTCTATAATGATATGAGTCTTATACACTAAGACCAGTTTTTTTAGTGGCCTTACTTCATGATAGGTCCAACGTAAATCCAGAGGAGAGGCTTTTAGAGCAGCTGGAGAAAAAAGTTGAAATGTTTATTAATTAGCCTCTCCAATGTCTTTGATTTTAAATTTGGCTAGAAGAAGCCATAACAAGAAATTTCTCCAAGGCAAGGTTATTTTAGAATCATTTTTATGAGAGTTAATCTCAAATACCTACAATCACCTGCAAATCACATGTTTCAGTTAAACTCGAAAGATAAGATACTAACAAGGATCGAACCCCTGTTGATCAAGTTTACAATTCGTCCAATTCCAACTTCACACCGTTAGACTACCTGTGCGGGTTGGGTTTCAAAATTTTACTCAGCTCATGTCCCTCCAATGTGTAATAGTGTATGTTAAATTTGTGTTGCGTCAAATTTGTATTATTATTATTGTATATATGTTGTGTTTAATTTCCAAACTCGAATTGAATCAAAATCAATTCTTACTAACTTTGTATTGATTTAAAGAATCGTGTTAAGAATTATTAGTGCGTAGCGTAGCTTTAGCAGTAAGAAGAGGTTAGCATTTTATCGTTATTACTGTAAGTTGGATAAGGGGATAGATAGAACAATCGTTTCCCCATAAAGAGGCAGGAAACATGCTTCCTTTCTTTATATGACTCCATCTTTTCAAGTTCCCCATGTTACACCATACTCACCTTATACAATACGCTCTAAACTTTTGGTTCTGCTCTCTCTCTCTCTTACAAGTGGCTGTCCAGCCTTTTCTCCTTTTGCAGCTATATAAAGGCTTTTCGACCAATNGTTCAATTGTGTTATGAATGTTCAGAGTTTGACTCTCATAAACAATTTTTTTTGTATGTGAAAGTAAGACTGAGTACGTTTAACTCTCTCCAAACTCTATAATGATATGAGTNTATGAAACACACCATAAATAAGTTAAGTTTGAATAATTTTTTAAGTTTATTTAAAAAATAACTTACATAAATTGACATTCAAATTCACAAAATTCAGCTCAATTAACACCTCAAAACATAGGCCGTGTGTTTTTAGAAAGCATGTGTACTTGTAACGGTCATGCACTTGAGTAAATATTTAGTATCTATAATGGCACGTGATGATGCCATTANGTAAATCCAGAGGAGAGGCTTTTAGAGCAGCTGGAGAAAAAAGTTGAAATGTTTATTAATTAGCCTCTCCAATGTCTTTGATTTTAAATTTGGCTAGAAGAAGCCATAACAAGAAATTTCTCCAAGGCAAGGTTANATAAATCCAGAGGAGAGGCTTTTCGAGCAGCTGGAGAAAAAAGTTGAAATGTTTATTAATTAGCCTCTCCAACGTCTTTGATTTTAAATTTGGCTAGAAGAAGCCATAACAAGAAATTTCTCCAAGGCAAGGTTATTTTAGAATCATTTTTATGAGAGTTAATCTCAAATACCTACAATCACCTGCAAATCACATGTTTCAGTTAAACTCGAAAGATAAGATACTAACAAGGATCGAACCCCTGTTGATCAAGTTTACAATTCGTCCAATTCCAACTTCACACCANATAGGTTGCCCCTACCCGGAATGGTTCTGGTGGTTGAAGGGCCCATTTTCTAGCCCACAATTGTGCAGCGGCTGTGGGCCCGTTTTTCATTTTGCTGGATGCTTAATATAATATAGTGTTTAGTCCTTTAACATACACTAAGATGCCACACTGGACCAGCGGCATAAGCCCAAGTCAATGTTAAGGTGACTTTAAACCTGACTATAGCCTGACCCAAGAGACATTGCTGGTACTAAGCCCAACTACTGCATCCATGGTTAAAACATGGATCAATATTTAGCCCAATAAATATTCTGCAGTTTAGTGTTAATACTTTAGGGTGGCTTCTCCACTAATGCTTTTTTTCAATCCACGATTTTCTTTTTTTGGTCAGACATTTTTACAGGGAGGCGAGGCGAACGACGAGATTTGAACCCCCATTACTTTAAGGTCTAACAATAAAGCCGGTGGTCATTAGGTCAATTGTGAACTTCAAATCCATGACTTGAATTGCAAGAAAGATACTACTTATTGATCGAAACCGATTTTCCAGATCAGGAAAAAATAAACCAAAAATCAAAGTGCAGTGGAAGATTCAATCAAGACAATTAAGATAATCAAATTGATAATGTTGATGCTCACAGCAATCAAATTTAACGATGGACTTGGGCCAAATCCACTAGGGGCCGTGTTCATGGTCCTTGTCCATTGTTTGCCGCATCATGCATGCAGGATTCATTTGAATTAGGCATTTGGAAGCTCTATAGAACAATGCATGGTGTAATTGTGGAGCAGTTGGATTTCACATAAAAAACTTTATCTTAAAAAAATAAGGCTACAGAGGTACGGTGCTGAATTTTGATCCGAATCATTAATTTTTATGTGGAGATTTGGTGTCATTGGTTGAAAAAATTAATAAGTACTGAAAAATAATAAAAAAAAAAACCTTATTTTTCAGTACCGTAACTGAACCCGGAAAAAAATGGTATATATCATTGGAAATAATTTCCTATTTACATGGCTAAAGCAGGACAGAGTTTCAACAGAGGCCAAACACCCCCCAAAACAAACCAAAGTGTCAGATAATGGCACATGATGAATAACCCAGGGGTCCACACAAATTTGCAAGAGAGTTTGTGATTAATCTGTAGTCCTTAAGCTCTTGTGGTCATATTTCATCTCCTTGTCACAAACTTCTTGTTGTTTTCTACAAATGCATTTTCAAAATGCAAAAATATCTTTTAATTTGTGGGTAGCTAGGACCACTGTACCAAGTTGCAACATAAGAAGTAAGATCACCATTTAATTTAGTAAGATTATGGTAAAATAAGATTGTGTTAGGATTTGATTCTAATAATTTAATTTTTTCATAACTTGACCCCATTTAATTGCAATTTACACTAAAAATTTAAAATTAAATCTCAAAAAAAAAAAAAATTGTACAAATTTTATTTTGTACAATAATATCACGTTAAACGCTACTATACTGAGGTTCACTTTTTGGTACCATACTTAGACTTGTCAATCGTGAGACAGGTTCGTATCAAAAAATATTCCACTTATATTCGATTCGTTTATTAATTTATGTCTAACGAATCATGTCATATCGGATTCATGTCGTGTACGAATCATGTATAATTAATATATAAAAGAGTCACGTTATGTATTTCTTCTAATTGACTTTACATATACCCAATTCATTTATTAATTATATTATGTCTGGTCAACTCGTTTACTAAACGGATAGTTTAAAGAAGATCAAAACTCTCTAATTTTAGGCCGTGTTCGTGCCGTGTTCGTACCGTATTAATAAGTTATATCATATTTTGGCACATCTAATCATACGGTGGAAAAAAAGCCCAAAAAAGTTTTTTAAGTTTTACTCCAAAAACAACCAGTTTCACCCAAAAAATAGCTAGTAAACCCCAAAAGTGTATACAACTCACAAGTTGATAAACTCTATCGAGAAAATGGTATGAATACGCAAAGAAATAGTAAGGGATATAATATCAAATTTATTTTTTTTTTATACCGTAAACACACTCAAATCTCGCCCTTCAATTGAAAGGGACCCTGCAAATGAATGGGTGGGGAGTAACACTGAAATTCTGGTGGGGTACAAGGGGGGGCACCCATGTGAGCACACTGCCCAGAGAGTTTGGGAGTAGGAAGTTTGAAAGAGATCAGGTGCAGTCAAAGCATTGGGAATCCAACCAATTCCTTGGCAATACAAGGTAAGATTGGCAGGGCTTTTGGTGAAAGAGATGGCATGGGGTTTATTTAGTGTTCAGATGATGTGTTTTTGTGGGGTACTCTCTCTCTCTCTCCCTCCCTCCTGTCAGGATATATTAAGGCACCAACCACTACAATGCAGGGACCTCCTATTAATTGTCTACCTTTCCTCAATAATGGGTCTCGGTGTAATTTCTACTATGACAACAGTCCTTAATTTTCCACGGCTCTTAATAGGCTTCACCAACCTTCAATTTTCCACAGTTCTTAAAATTATTCAATTGTGTTATGAATGTTCAGAGTTTGACTCTCATAAACAATTTTTTTGCATGTGAAAGTAAGACTGAGTACGTTTAACTCTCTCCAAACTCTATAATGATATGAGTCTTATACACTAAGACCAGTTTTTTTAGTGGCCTTACTTCATGATAGGTCCAACGTAAATCCAGAGGAGAGGCTTTTAGAGCAGCTGGAGAAAAAAGTTGAAATGTTTATTAATTAGCCTCTCCAATGTCTTTGATTTTAAATTTGGCTAGAAGAAGCCATAACAAGAAATTTCTCCAAGGCAAGGTTATTTTAGAATCATTTTTATGAGAGTTAATCTCAAATACCTACAATCACCTGCAAATCACATGTTTCAGTTAAACTCGAAAGATAAGATACTAACAAGGATCGAACCCCTGTTGATCAAGTTTACAATTCGTCCAATTCCAACTTCACACCGTTAGACTACCTGTGCGGGTTGGGTTTCAAAATTTTACTCAGCTCATGTCCCTCCAATGTGTAATAGTGTATGTTAAATTTGTGTTGCGTCAAATTTGTATTATTATTATTGTATATATGTTGTGTTTAATTTCCAAACTCGAATTGAATCAAAATCAATTCTTACTAACTTTGTATTGATTTAAAGAATCGTGTTAAGAATTATTAGTGCGTAGCGTAGCTTTAGCAGTAAGAAGAGGTTAGCATTTTATCGTTATTACTGTAAGTTGGATAAGGGGATAGATAGAACAATCGTTTCCCCATAAAGAGGCAGGAAACATGCTTCCTTTCTTTATATGACTCCATCTTTTCAAGTTCCCCATGTTACACCATNTTGTTAATACTTTAGGGTGGCTTCTCCACTAATGCTTTTTTTCAATCCACGATTTTCTTTTTTTGGTCAGGCATTTTTACAGGGAGGGGAGGCGAACGACGAGATTTGAACCCCCATTACTTTAAGGTCTAACAATAAAGCCGGTGGTCATTAGGTCAATTGTGAACTTCAAATCCATGACTTGAATTGCAAGAAAGATACTACTTATTGATCGAAACCGATTTTCCAGATCAGGAAAAAATAAACCAAAAATCAAAGTGCAGTGGAAGATTCAATCAAGACAATTAAGATAATCAAATTGATAATGTTGATGCTCACAGCAATCAAATTTAACGATGGACTTGGGCCAAATCCACTAGGGGCCGTGTTCATGGTCCTTGTCCATTGTTTGCCGCATCATGCATGCAGGATTCATTTGAATTAGGCATTTGGAAGCTCTATAGAACAATGCATGGTGTAATTGTGGAGCAGTTGGATTTCACATAAAAAACTTTATCTTAAAAAAATAAGGCTACAGAGGTACGGTGCTGAATTTTGATCCGAATCATTAATTTTTATGTGGAGATTTGGTATCATTGGTTGAAAAAATTAATAAGTACTGAAAAATAATAAAAAAAAAAACCTTATTTTTCAGTACCGTAACTGAACCCGGAAAAAAATGGTATATATCATTGGAAATAATTTCCTATTTACATGGCTAAAGCAGGACAGAGTTTCAACAGAGGCCAAACACCCCCCAAAACAAACCAAAGTGTCAGATAATGGCACATGATGAATAACCCAGGGGTCCACACAAATTTGCAAGAGAGTTTGTGATTAATCTGTAGTCCTTAAGCTCTTGTGGTCATATTTCATCTCCTTGTCACAAACTTCTTGTTGTTTTCTACAAATGCATTTTCAAAATGCAAAAATATCTTTTAATTTGTGGGTAGCTAGGACCACTGTACCAAGTTGCAACATAAGAAGTAAGATCACCATTTAATTTAGTAAGATTATGGTAAAATAAGATTGTGTTAGGATTTGATTCTAATAATTTAATTTTTTCATAACTTGACCCCATTTAATTGCAATTTACACTAAAAATTTAAAATTAAATCTCAAAAAAAAAAAAAATTGTACAAATTTTATTTTGTACAATAATATCACGTTAAACGCTACTATACTGAGGTTCACTTTTTGGTACCATACTTAGACTTGTCAATCGTGAGACNAAAAAAAGTTTCATAATGCAGAGTTTATATAAAAGTTGTTAAAAAGATTATACATTGATTTTTCGTCTACACAATATCCTGTCACAAGAACAACCATCTCTGGGTCGTACATCTAGATCACATTCAATTTATTTATTTATTTTTTTGTCAATTTCATCTAATGTTAAGTCCACATTATTTGAATTATTATGATGATTTAATATTGAGAGAAATTAAAAATATATATTTTGCACGACGGGGCACTTGAGCCCCTTAAATCATTGGTGATTAGGAATGTCAGTGAACAGAAGCGGGGTAGAGGGTATAGTCTTCATTCTTGTACCTACTTAAAAAAATTATGTTCATTCTCGGTCTATCTCCGTTAACAGGTATAGTTTTCATCCCTATCTCCATCCACAGATATAGCTGAGGATGGGTATAGCGGGGGAGGGCGAGGGTAAAAGTAAGTTCATCCCCGCATTCATCCTCACACGGATTTATATGGATATTCCTGTATACGTTTACCGTTCAATATATATAGTTCACTCCTGATTCAAATAGAACAAATTTGAACGAATATTTTTTTTTTCTACTCCACTGCCATTCCTATTGGTGATGGTTACCAATATATTCGCCGCTTTCATGGCTGCGAAATGGCCTCGTCCAATATGGTGCTTAGATCTAGTCATATGTCCAAAATAGAGTCAGAATCAGAATTAAGAATTTGAAACAATTTACTAAAATTATATCAAGTGAGTTTAGCTATTTTTATAATAAGGTCCAGGCGGCTCAAGTTTAAAGGGACTTTCCTAGAGAAATGCATCACATAAGACACGACCAAAGATAGGGCAAGGATTATTCAAATGTCCAATACACTTTTTCAATTACTTAAAAGTAATACAAAGCTAATAATCTATCAAATTTTTAATTGCACAAAGTGGACTGACCCAATTGCCGAAGTTGGGGAACACAAAATGTATGTGGGTTCATTTAAAGAACTATGGTATAATTTATCCAGCCAGCCTAAAAAAAAATAGGAGAACAAGTTAGGTGGTATTAGGGTTGACAATGCTTTAGTTCATGTCGTGTCATGTTAAAATTTATATAATTCATATATCAATTATTATTGATGGTGTATGATTATATTTGTTTTTTAATCAAGTTGGGGGGCACGTATAGGTGGGTTTGTGCCGAATTATGAAATGAGTTTAACAAGTTAACCTCAATTTAATTCGAATTCATTAAGGTTAAATTCATATCTAGGAATCTTATGAGCAATGGTTTAATTACCGAATAATTTATAAAATTTTATTTTTTAAATCAGTATGAGTGGTAGGATTAGTGGGGTCTATTAATTTCACCAAACATTCAATGTGTAAAATTTTTACACATTATTTTGAATATATAATTAAATAAATAATTTGAACAGTATAATTTTATCCTAATCTTATATTGACTGGTTATCAAATTATCGGGTCTGTGTTAAGTGAAATTCTAGTGAACAATGGAGATGGCTATGGGAGATGATTAAAATAACAAACATTAAATGAAGGGCCAAATATCACTTATTGTTTGACAGTGGCAGTGAAGCTGGTTTTGGATCTTGTGTAATAGGTTATTCTTGTGATTAGGAAAAATTCTAGGCACAGCTGGTTTGGGTATTTTCATCTACTGTTACTACCATAACCACTCCAGAGATCCTGAAAAGCACCGAAGAAATTTCTTTAATAATAAATCTCCTTTTTTTTTTTTTAGTAAGAGCAAAAGGGAGTATTTATATGTATTTCGATAGGTTTTTAAAGATAAGATCATGAGACTTTTAACTACACTCGTTACTATTCTAAAAAATGAACCCTAATTATACTAAGATAATAATCATCTATTAAATTTTGATATAAATTCCAAAACTCGGACCCATTCAAGAAGAGAAATTCGATTGGTACCCATGGAACCACCCCGGTGGGTAATTGTGTGCAGACTTTTCTCAATTCCATTTTAATATCAAAAGGTTATGAAGACTTCTGCTAAGAGTTAGTTTGTTCACAAACTGGGTATACTGTAGAAAAGCCGGATCGATTTTTTTGGATAATTTGGTGTAAGCAATCCATTTTATTCAAACAACCGAGTAGAAAATACAATCCAACAAGATAATTAGGAAGATATACTTTCAATAGCTAATATCTTGAGTTTTTAAATTTAAATTTATGAACGACTCTCTGATAAATCCAACAAACTAAATGAGTTCAACTAGAAGTTTCTTTTTTCTTACTTTTTTGAACTTTCAACTAGAAGTTGTGGACCAGGCTTCTCTTTTTTATTTTTTTGTTTAACATTTAAAAATGTTTGGGACGATTTATTCACATATAANATACTCACCTTATACAATACGCTCTAAACTTTTGGTTCTGCTCTCTCTCTCTCTCTCTCAAGTGGCTGTCCAGCCTTTTCTCCTTTTGCAGCTATATAAAGGCTTTTCGACCAATTAATTTTTTATTTTTTATTACAGGGTGTTAAAATTTGTACTGATTATTCTCTCGAACTTAACGATTAATGGCCGTAACTTAAATTAAATTAGAGTATGTCCCTGAAAGAACAAGGTAGTTAACCCTTAAAAAGTATAGGAAAAAATTGAGCATTATTTATTCTATATGCTCGTACCTCTGCACGCATCAACAATTAGGGGTATATGAAGAAAATGGTGTTATATATTATGAATTGTACAAAGTATCATGCTTACTTATGTGGAGAAGGCATTTTAATTAGAGGAAAAATGACCCATTAAAATTATAAAATTTAGAGATATGGTATCACAATTTTTTATCCTAGCCTTCTCCCTTCTAATAACACCCGAACCTATCCAAAAAGAAAATGAAGATTAGCGGTGGCCTAATGACTTCGGAACCCGCCGTTGGATCGTTAAATTGCAAGTTCAAACTTCACCTTTCCCTCCCATTTCAAAACAGTGACCCACCCCCCAAAATTTTTTTTAAAAAAAAAAAAAAACCCTATCAAAAAATTGGTAGGGGCTCAACTGTAAATATTGGATTCAAGTCATTATTTTGTTTGTTGAAGTTAATTATGAGTTTTGCCTGAAGACATTGTCAAATGCTGTAACTTTCATATACAAATCCCATTCAATGTTCGTGTGCCTATTGGATGAACAATTAATGTTAGAGTCAGACCAAGGTTCAGAAAATTAATGGCATTCACCAAATAAATTTAGGTGCTAAAAGAAAATAGTTATGGAGAAGGAGAATTATATGTAGCAATTGATGTGTCTTTTATTAGGTTCTGCGTAGACAGTGGAAAAATATAAAGATAAGAAGGGTGTGATAACTCAAATGGACCAGAATGCTATAATCTGTGAAGTCCTAAGTTCGATCTTTGTGAGAGAGAATTACATAATTGGTTGGGGTTAGCGGTTAGTTTAATGATCACCGTTCCATTGTTAGATTTTAAGGTTGTGGGTTTGAACATCGTTTTCCCCTCTGTGTAATAGTGTCTAACCAAAAAAAAAGTTTCATAATGCAGAGTTTATATAAAAGTTGTTAAAAAGATTATACATTGATTTTTCGTCTACACAATATCCTGTCACAAGAACAACCATCTCTGGGTCGTACATCTAGATCACATTCAATTTATTAATTTATTTTTTTGTCAATTTCATCTAATGTTAAGTCCACATTATTTGAATTATTATGATGATTTAATATTGAGAGAAATTAAAAATATATATTTTGCACGACGGGGCACTTGAGCCCCTTAAATCATTGGTGATTAGGAATGTCAGTGAACAGAAGCGGGGTAGAGGGTATAGTCTTCATTCTTGTACCTACTTAAAAAAATTATGTTCATTCTCGGTCTATCTCCGTTAACAGGTATAGTTTTCATCCCTATCTCCATCCACAGATATAGCTGAGGATGGGTATAGCGGGGGAGGGCGAGGGTAAAAGTAAGTTCATCCCCGCATTCATCCTCACACGGATTTATATGGATATTCCTGTATACGTTTACCGTTCAATATATATAGTTCACTCCTGATTCAAATAGAACAAATTTGAACGAATATTTTTTTTTTCTACTCCACTGCCATTCCTATTGGTGATGGTTACCAATATATTCGCCGCTTTCATGGCTGCGAAATGGCCTCGTCCAATATGGTGCTTAGATCTAGTCATATGTCCAAAATAGAGTCAGAATCAGAATTAAGAATTTGAAACAATTTACTAAAATTATATCAAGTGAGTTTAGCTATTTTTATAATAAGGTCCAGGCGGCTCAAGTTTAAAGGGACTTTCCTAGAGAAATGCATCACATAAGACACGACCAAAGATAGGGCAAGGATTATTCAAATGTCCAATACACTTTTTCAATTACTTAAAAGTAATACAAAGCTAATAATCTATCAAATTTTTAATTGCACAAAGTGGACTGACCCAATTGCCGAAGTTGGGGAACACAAAATGTATGTGGGTTCATTTAAAGAACTATGGTATAATTTATCCAGCCAGCCTAAAAAAAAATAGGAGAACAAGTTAGGTGGTATTAGGGTTGACAATGCTTTAGTTCATGTCGTGTCATGTTAAAATTTATATAATTCATATATCAATTATTATTGATGGTGTATGATTATATTTGTTTTTTAATCAAGTTGGGGGGCACGTATAGGTGGGTTTGTGCCGAATTATGAAATGAGTTTAACAAGTTAACCTCAATTTAATTCGAATTCATTAAGGTTAAATTCATATCTAGGAATCTTATGAGCAATGGTTTAATTACCGAATAATTTATAAAATTTTATTTTTTAAATCAGTATGAGTGGTAGGATTAGTGGGGTCTATTAATTTCACCAAACATTCAATGTGTAAAATTTTTACACATTATTTTGAATATATAATTAAATAAATAAATTTGAACAGTATAATTTTATCCTAATCTTATATTGACTGGTTATCAAATTATCGGGTCTGTGTTAAGTGAAATTCTAGTGAACAATGGAGATGGCTATGGGAGATGATTAAAATAACAAACATTAAATGAAGGGCCAAATATCACTTATTGTTTGACAGTGGCAGTGAAGCTGGTTTTGGATCTTGTGTAATAGGTTATTCTTGTGATTAGGAAAAATTCTAGGCACAGCTGGTTTGGGTATTTTCATCTACTGTTACTACCATAACCACTCCAGAGATCCTGAAAAGCACCGAAGAAATTTCTTTAATAATAAATCTCCTTTTTTTTTTTTTAGTAAGAGCAAAAGGGAGTATTTATATGTATTTCGATAGGTTTTTAAAGATAAGATCATGAGACTTTTAACTACACTCGTTACTATTCTAAAAAATGAACCCTAATTATACTAAGATAATAATCATCTATTAAATTTTGATATAAATTCCAAAACTCGGACCCATTCAAGAAGAGAAATTCGATTGGTACCCATGGAACCACCCCGGTGGGTAATTGTGTGCAGACTTTTCTCAATTCCATTTTAATATCAAAAGGTTATGAAGACTTCTGCTAAGAGTTAGTTTGTTCACAAACTGGGTATACTGTAGAAAAGCCGGATCGATTTTTTTGGATAATTTGGTGTAAGCAATCCATTTTATTCAAACAACCGAGTAGAAAATACAATCCAACAAGATNAAGTTTATTCACAAACTGGGAGTACATATCGATCGAATAAGATACATCTTACCCACAGTGGGTATACTGTAGAAAAGCCGGATCGATTTTTTTGGATAATTAGGTGTAAGCAATCCATTTTATTCAAACAACCGAGTAGAAAATACAATCCAACAAGATAATTAGGAAGATATACTTTCAATAGCTAATATCTTGAGTTTTTAAATTTAAATTTATGAACGACTCTCTGATAAATCCAACAAACTAAATGAGTTCAACTAGAAGTTTCTTTTTTCTTACTTTTTTGAACTTTCAACTAGAAGTTGTGGACCAGGCTTCTCTTTTTTATTTTTTTGTTTAACATTTAAAAATGTTTGGGACGATTTATTCACATATAAATTAATTCTCTTTTTGTTCGGCCAGAGACAAGTTATCTATGTTGGAATTAGAATATTCATGAAAGATAAATATCTCACTAAATTCCAAAAAAATTACTAATATTTAAATTTAAAATATTTGAAATTGTAGTTCGTTTTCCCTTCTGACTTGATTCGCGAATCTGTTTTTCAGAAATAGGTTAAATAAGATAAAATAAAACATATTTAGTGGTGGGCCGGAAGTTTTTTACCTCTGAGTTCTGACATGTTATACTGCTAGACTNCAGTCTTCTTGGTTTTTTTATGATTTGTTCAATTTGTTTCATTACTTTCAATCTTTCTTTTATTTCTTTTTGATGTTATAATATCTCATGCAACCCAAGCTTTTGATGGGTGTGCTTGGGATGCTTTCTTGTGTCCTTGAAAAGGNGGTTCAACTAGAAGTTTCTTTTTTCTTACTTTTTTGAACTTTCAATTAGAAGTTGTGGACCGGGCTACCCTTTTTTTTATTTTTTTGTTTAACATTTAAAAATGTTTGGGACGATTTATTCACATATAAATTAATTCTCTTTTTGTTCGGCTAGAGACAAGTTATCTATGTTGGAATTAGAATGTTCATGAAAGATAAATATCTCATCAAATTCCAAAAAAATTACTAATATTTAAATTTAAAATATTTGAAATTGTAGTTCGTTTTCCCTTCTGACTTGATTCGCGAATCTGTTTTTCAGAAAAAGGTTAAATANGAAAAATAGAGGAAGATGAGTTTGTTTTGTGGGGTGGGGGGTTCGGGGAGCTGTTTGTGTGATTTGACGCATCTGTGCTTCATGTTGGCCATCACAAAAGTTTGTAAAGGGGAATTTGATTGGATTTGTTTGAATGTCTGGGGCATTCCTTTTAAGATGGGTCCTGCTCTTTTTTCTTCTGANTTTTCCCTTCTGACTTGATTCGCGAATCTGTTTTTCAGAAATAGGTTAAATAAGATAAAATAAAACATATTTAGTGGTGGGCCGGAAGTTTTTTACCTCTGAGTTCTGACATGTTATACTGCTAGACTAGTCTAGTCAGTAGACCTTACTGGACTGGGCTTCACAGTTCAGCTTGGGGGCCCCAAACCCATCTAATCAAAAAAGAAGCGCGTCGGCTTACGTTAACTCTTTAGTCGTACTGCCAGCTTGGCGCTTCCTTATTAGCTCGTGACGCTCATGCAACCGCTGGTCGCGTACAGTCCTGCCCCGAAACCGAAGCAAATTCAGTCAAAGCTAAGTCGTGGCATACTCAATTAAGCAGCTAAACACCCCCCCTCTCCCTCTCATCCCCACCACCACGCCACTCTCCTCCACCACCTTCCTCAAAACCCCAAAGCCATGACTATAATCTCGCCACATTTAGAGAGAGATAGAGAGAGGGAGAGACCATCAATAAAGTCTGCTTAAATTTTCAAAAGACACCACCAAATCACATCCCCGCTATATTTGTGGAAAAACTGCTAATCTAATACCCATCAAATCAAATCTCCAAAGCAGCTCGCACAAATCCTCCTAGATTTTTCTGTTAATATTGACGGATGTAGAGAGAGAGAACAGAGAGATACACACATGGAGGATTCTGATTCTCAGTCTCCATTTTCTCCCTCCAGTCTCCTTTGTCAAGAAACTGAAACTTGCTATGATGAAGACACCTTCCTCGTCACGCTAAGTACAGAAGAAGACGATGAATATGTGCAAATGGTGGTGAATAGTGAGATCAGTTTCTTTGACTCTTCTTCTCACATTATAATCAGTCACTGGATTAAATGCGCTCGCTCGGACGCAGTCACTTGGATTCTTAATGTTTGTTTCAAGTCCCAGTCCAATTTACTCTTTCAAACTGTATGATTGAGCTGTATAAATTGACTCAATAACTGATTTAAGTTTGTGAATTGTTTTTTTCTCGTGAAACAGAAAACAGCATTGTTCGGATTCCAATTCCAAACAGCCTACTTATCAGTGGCATATCTTGATCGGTTTCTCTCAAGGCGACTTATTGATGTAAGTTGTGCCCAAATTTCCATTCTCTCAAGGCATTTCTTGTAGGTTCAAACCCATGACTTTAAAGTTCAACAGGGGCGATGGTCGTTAGACTAACCCGTTAATTGAAATTTTCCATAAGGTCTAACAGTAGGGCGGTGCCCAAATTTCCATTTCGAATTGAAATTTTCGATAAATTTTGTATTGGTCTTGATCATTTTTGCTCGGTTTCTCTCAATGGGAGTAATTTTTTTTAAGTTTTTGTATTGGGTTTTCAATTTTTATCCATTTTGCTTGTCATTCAGGGTGATAAGAAATATTGGGCCATTCGATTACTATCCGTGGCATGTTTATCTTTGGCGGCAAAGATGGAGGAATGTACAGTTCCAGCACTTTCGGAGTTTTCTGTGGAGGAATTCAATTTTGAAAGCAAAGTCATACAGAGAATGGAGCTTCTGGTATTGAATACATTGGAATGGAGGATGGGCTTTGTTACTCCTTTTGCTTATATTCATTACTTCATCACTAAGTTGTGCAAGGACTCTTCCTCAAGAAACATTGGGTCTACAACTGTGGGAGCTATCTTGGCTACAATGAGAGGTAATATGTGAACATTATCATCTACTCTGAAAGCTTAACCTCATCGCCACCCTAATTGACGGGACATGTTAAAAGTATAAATATTAAAGTTATAATCTATCTTACAGATTAATTTTTTAGAATAGATGGTTATTTAACAACCAGAATCTAGTTCTGTGTTCTATGGCCTGTTGAATTGATTGTTATTGTGTGTTATGTGTTTTGCTATTTGCTTTGTATGTACAGATGATTCCAATTTAATGGAGCATAGACCATCTGTTATAGCTGTGGCTGCTGTATTGGTGGCATTGGATCAAAAATTAACTAGACAGTCTTTAGAGGTCAAGATTAATGCCTTGTTTCCAAGTGGATTTCTTGAAATTGTAAGTCCTTACCTTAATGTTGTTTAATTTTTGGTACTTTTTATTTACTTATTTTTGTGTATGTCTAGATAGGATATGGAATTATATGCAAATATACTGAGATGGGTCTTGATGTATTTTTATGGTGCAGGAGGATGTGTTTTCTTGTTATACTCGAATGCGGGATTTAAACATCGAGAAAATTAAATTACCTAACCATATGATATCCCCAATTTTGTCACCAATACAAATGAGAATGCCCAATGTTAATGAAAATTCTGCCAAAAGAAAGAGGCTTACATTTGATGATAATGATCAAAACTATGGCACACCTGAGGAGAAGGCGAAACGACACGGCTAGAAAATTTTGGAATTTGCAAGGAAATTCTTTAGATTGCATTCTTATCATTATTTGTCTAACGAGTGATTTGATTTTTCATCCCTTCATGCATATGATTTGCCATTGATTGGGTGTCTCATAATCAACATTGCCAAAGAAAGGAGAAAAAGAAGAGGGGGAGGAGAAATAAAAGCAGAGCTTTGGGTTACATAAAGAGCCCATTTTTTTTTCCCAAGTACAACAGGCATTGAAGATGGAACTTGAAAGCTGCTTTCATAACAGTCAGTCTTCTTGGTTTTTTTATTATTTGTTCAATTTGTTTCATTACTTTCAATCTTTCTTTTATTTCTTTTTGATGTTATAATATCTCATGCAACCCAAGCTTTTGATGGGTGTGCTTGGGATGCTTTCTTGTGTCCTTGAAAAGGCTGAAAGCAATGAGAAAAATAGAGGAAGATGAGTTTGTTTTGTGGGGTGGGGGGTTCGGGGAGCTGTTTGTGTGATTTGACGCATCTGTGCTTCATGTTGGCCATCACAAAAGTTTGTAAAGGGGAATTTGATTGGATTTGTTTGAATGTCTGGGGCATTCCTTTTAAGATGGGTCCTGCTCTTTTTTCTTCTGATTGTTTGATGGGTCATGAAAACCAAGGCATTGTTTGTGGAAATCCAAAGGAATTTCGATGTTGATTATTCTGATGGGACAGTTCTTGGTGCACTTTTTTTTGACATTTTTCCAAGCCAATGGACTTTCTCTATTCATAATGTGATGGAATTAGGCTTGTTTGTCATGAAAGTATAAATTGGCTTTGCTGTTTAGCAAGCCCTTTAATTGTACAACTATTGTTCAAAATTATCAAATATTTCACTCACCCCAAATGATCTAAGTTCATGTGTGACATCCTCCCCCAAACTCAAAAATTAGCTGAGAATAATGGCACTAAGATCCAATCTTATGTTAGGTATAAGTATGATCGATAATTTTAACAGCACTCCCCACTTCGATACAAAGTTACTGGATCTAAATTTAGACTATTTAACTTTAACAGATGAGCATGAGCATTATAAGTGAGTTGACTTACCCGACTCATTTAATAATTAATTGAACTGACACAANGACTTACCCGACACATTTAATAATTGAACTGACACAAATTCTGTAAAAATGATCTGTGTACGACTCAAATTAATTTGTACATAACTAAATATATTTAATTTGTGTCAAATAAATTTTGACATAACCCAACTTACATGTTTTATATATATGATATGACACAATGTAAAGGAGAGAGAGATTGTTGACATCCTAGTGTGACAATTAGTATCTTCTTGGGGGTTATCTGTGTTACAGACTTAGAGCAATTCCGAAAGACTAGCTAAAATTATTTTTTTTAGCTATTTTAGATAGTTTCTTTCTTAAATGTGGCTCTAACAGATTAGTTATTCTCTTATCTATTTTTCATAATTTCATTTTCACTATCTACATCTAACTAGCCACTTTCACTAATTATATCTAACAAAATTTCCTAAAAATTCAGTAAACTCTCCCAAAAAATCCAGCAACACCCCCAAAAAATTCAATAAAATTCCCTAAAAATTCAGTAAACTTCTCCCAAAAATCTAACTTTGGTTATTTGTGTAATTTAAGGTGATTTTGTTTTGAATTTTCTGATTTAATTTGAGAGAATTTGGTTTGGGAGTAGTAATTTTTGGGAGGTGGGTTCTCTCTTGTAGCCTATAATCGATTAAATTTGTATAATGTATAGTTGAATTGCTAGTTTTTGAATTTTATTATTAAAAGTTAGTTGAAGTGGTTAGTCAAAATAGATAGCGTTGTTAGAATAAATTTGAAAAAGTGGTTAATTAAAGTAAAAAATATAATATTTAAATATATTTTGAATAGGTATTTTAGATAGTATCGTTGGAGATGCTGTTAGAGGTACCTACAACCAAGCATATATAGTAGGTTAAATATNTCCTCAAGAAACATTGGGTCTACAACTGTGGGAGCTATCTTGGCTACAATGAGAGGTAATATGTGAACATTATCATCTACTCTGAAAGCTTAACCTCATCGCCACCCTAATTGAAAGATTTTCACTAGGTCTAAAATCTAACCTGCTCGTGACGGGACATGTTAAAAGTATAAATATTAAAGTTATAATCTATCTTACAGATTAATTTTTTAGAATAGATGGTTATTTAACAACCAGAATCTAGTTCTGTGTTCTATGGCCTGTTGAATTGATTGTTATTGTGTGTTATGTGTTTTGCTATTTGCTTTGTATGTACAGATGATTCCAATTTAATGGAGCATAGACCATCTGTTATAGCTGTGGCTGCTGTATTGGTGGCATTGGATCAAAAATTAACTAGACAGTCTTTAGAGGTCAAGATTAATGCCTTGTTTCCAAGTGGATTTCTTGAAATTGTAAGTCCTTACCTTAATGTTGTTTAATTTTTGGTACTTTTTATTTACTTATTTTTGTGTATGTCTAGATAGGATATGGAATTATATGCAAATATACTGAGATGGGTCTTGATGTATTTTTATGGTGCAGGTGGATGTGTTTTCTTGTTATACTCGAATGCGGGATTTAAACATCGAGAAAATTAAATTACCTAACCATATGATATCCTCAATTTTGTCACCAATACAAATGAGAATGCCCAATGTTAATGAAAATTCTGCCAAAAGAAAGAGGCTTACATTTGATGATAATGATCAGAACTATGGCACACCTGAGGAGAAGGCGAAACGACACGGCTAGAAAATTTTGGAATTTGCAAGGAAATTCTTTAGATTGCATTCTTATCATTATTTGTCTAACGAGTGATTTGATTTTTCATCCCTCCATGCATATGATTTGCCATTGATTGGGTGTCTCATAATCAACATTGCCAAAGAAAGGAGAAAAAGAAGAGGGGGAGGAGAAATAAAAGCAGAGCTTTGGGTTACATAAAGAGCCCATTTTTTTTTCCCAAGTACAACAGGCATTGAAGATGGAACTTGAAAGCTGCTTTCATAACAGTCAGTCTTCTTGGTTTTTTTATTATTTGTTCAATTTGTTTCATTACTTTCAATCTTTCTTTTATTTCTTTTTGATGTTATAATATCTCTTGCAACCCAAGCTTTTGATGGGTGTGCTTGGGATGCTTTCTTGTGTCCTTGAAAAGGCTGAAAGCAATGAGAAAAATAGAGGAAGATGAGTTTGTTTTGTGGGGTGGGGGGTTCGGGGAGCTGTTTGTGTGATTTGACGCATCTGTGCTTCATGTTGGCCATCACAAAAGTTTGTAAAGGGGAATTTGATTGGATTTGTTTGAATGTCTGGGGCATTCCTTTTAAGATGGGTCCTGCTCTTTTTTCTTCTGATTGTTTGATGGGTCATGAAAACCAAGGCATTGTTTGTGGAAATCCAAAGGAATTTCGATGTTGATTATTCTGATGGGACAGTTCTTGGTGCACTTTTTTTTGACATTTTTCCAAGCCAATGGACTTTCTCTATTCATAATGTGATGGAATTAGGCTTGTTTGTCATGAAAGTATAAATTGGCTTTGCTGTTTAGCAAGCCCTTTAATTGTACAACTATTGTTCAAAATTATCAAATATTTCACTCACCCCAAATGATCTAAGTTCATGTGTGACATCCTCCCCCAAACTCAAAAATTAGCTGAGAATAATGGCACTAAGATCCAATCTTATGTTAGGTATAAGTATGATCGATAATTTTAACAGCACTCCCCACTTCGATACAAAGTTACTGGATCTAAATTTAGACTATTTAACTTTAACAGATGAGAATGAGCATTATAAGTGAGTTGACTTACCCGACTCATTTAATAATTAATTGAACTGACACAAATTCTGTAAAAATGATCTGTGTACAACTCAAATTAATTTGTACATAACTAAATATATTTAATTTGTGTTAAATAAATTTTGACATAACCCAACTTGCATGTTTTATATATATGATATGACACGATGTAAAGGAGAGAGAGAGATTGTTGACATCCTAGTGTGACAATTAGTATCTTCTTGGGGGTTATCTGTGTTACAGACTTGGAGCAATTCCGAAAGACTAGCTAAAATTATTTTTTTTAGCTATTTTAGATAGTTTCTTTCTTAAATGTGGCTCTAACAGATTAGTTATTCTCTTATCTATTTTTCATAATTTCATTTTCACTATCTACATCTAACTAGCCACTTTCACTAATTATATCTAACAAAATTTCCTAAAAATTCAGTAAACTCTCCCAAAAAATCCAGCAACACCCCCAAAAAATTCAATAAAATTCCCTAAAAATTCAGTAAACTTCTCCCAAAAATCTAACTTTGGTTATTTGTGTAATTTAAGGTGATTTTGTTTTGAATTTTCTGATTTAATTTGAGAGAATTTGGTTTGGGAGTAGTAATTTTTGGGAGGTGGGTTCTCTCTTGTAGCCTATAATCGATTAAATTTGTATAATGTATAGTTGAATTGCTAGTTTTTGAATTTTATTATTAAAAGTTAGTTGAAGTGGTTAGTCAAAATAGATAGCGTTGTTAGAATAAATTTGAAAAAGTGGTTAATTAAAGTAAAAAATATAATATTTAAATATATTTTGAATAGGTATTTTAGATAGTATCGTTGGAGATGCTGTTAGAGGTACCTACAACCAAGCATATATAGTAGGTTAAATATCATTTTACCCCTATGTGGTTTAATCATTTTGTACTTCACCCCCTATGTGGTTTAATCATTTTGCACTTCACCCCCTATGGTTTACAAGTCAGTATATAACCCCATGTGGTTTTGGAACAAAGTGCCACTGCTAGTTTTTCCATCCAAATTGACGAAAATTATAGTACACACGACAATATCACGTGTCAGCATATCAAAAGACAACTATAACCTTATAAACTTGACCAAAACACAAAAATATCCATCTCCTTTAGACAGTCAACAACTTCTCCCTCTTGTTTGATTTGTTCTCAACTTTGATTTTTAGAAATCGAAATGGGGGCGCCAATGCACAGCAGCGTGGAAGACATGGTGGTGGTGTGATTCAGTGATTGTAGCGTAAAAGAATAAAATAACAGGGAAGAGAAGATAAAGCTTGTTCAGATGATATAGATGGCATACTGGTCTTTTTGTCATCGCTGTTGACAGTGCTGGCAGTGTAGTTTAGTCCAAAATAACATCGGGGTTATGTGCTAAATTTTTGAACCACTGGGGATGAAGTGCAAAACAGCCAAAACTACAAGAGGGTAAAATAGATTTTGCCCTATATAGTATAATAAAATTATGGATAACGACATTCGATCTGGAATAATCCGAGAAAGATTTAACCATTTGGAAGTAGAGTCTCGTAAAGAAAGAAAGAGATCTCACTCTCTCGTGTGTGGTCAAAATCATAGCAGCCAAGAAATACTTGGTAGTGGGTACCTTTCTGGCATGGTGTATTCTCTCTCTCACCAGCTACTTACCTGCGTTAGGAGTACCGTAGTCCTCTCCCTGCTCAAGATAATTGGTATCTCTTGACTTCTACAGTAGCTTATCCTGCCGGTGCTTGTACGTCTGTCTGGTGTCAACTCTGATGAGTTTATACGAATATGATACAATTAACATAAATATTAAATATGTATAATAAATAATTTATTATAATATTTATTATTCAATACATTAAATATTTTTTTTTAATAAATTTTGACACAAAAATAACACAAATAATAATGACACAACCTACAAGTTACGACACAAATTAACACCTCTTACTTTTAGGGCATAAGCCAGGCCATTTCCTAGAGCCTTCAAATTAGAAGAAAAATTTGGAGTTCTAGCATAAAATTTTAAAAAATGGTATATAATTTAAATAGTAAATGCATTTTAATTATTGAAGTGACAATAAATTCTAGTTTTAAACAAAATTTACTATTTATCCAATATATTTGGTTATTAAGTTAAGTATAAATAACCTTATTGTAAAATTTTTAAAACCTAGCTCAAAAAAATTTGGAGCCGTAGCATTCAACCTAATTTTTTTTTTATCTCATCTAATGTTTATGTTATATGTATTACACTTCGCAATCTTATTATTAAAATCAATTGTCCATCGTATAATAAGTACGAATAATAATTTTACATTTTTATAAGTTAAATTTGAGGCCAATTTTTAATTATTTTGTTTACAATGCACAGAACGATTATAAAATAGAGTGAGTAGAAATAGTGAACTATCTAAAATTAATTAACTAGAGTTATCTTATTTAAATTTTATCTATAGTATCTAGTAATGTCTCATTTATTTTAGGACCATTCAATATGTATAAATTTCTATTTTTATATATTTATTCAAAAACAATTCATTTTATTAGTTAATTTGAAATTTAATTAGCATGTTGTATCTTAAAAGGCAAAAAAAAATGATTTTTAAATAAAAAATATTCTTATAACTATTTAATACTACAATTATTAATGAATAAATATTAATAAGACCTCATATATCATTTTCGCCTAACACTGCTACTTGGATTGGAGTGCCCTCGGGTACTTTAGAAGGAAGAAATAGTACTGAAGTTATTAATTAATCAAATTGAGGTCATGATTCTATCTAATTAAGTCAACATAAAATAAAATTATTTAAATGTTAATGCTTTAGGACCGACGTAAATTTCTTTGTGATAACTTAAAGATAAGTTGTAAGTTGTAACTAGTCTTTATTCCCTTGTAAATTTCATCACACTATCTCCTTCAATATACCTTCATGTTTGACAAGATTGGAACATCACAAGATAAGATAAGAAAAAAAAGTCAAAGATCGAAAGAGTCTGAGAGTAAATCCTCTAATGCTACTAAAAACTCAAAACGATTCAATGCTACTAGAAGCTGTGAATTACATACATGATTTGATCGCAAAGTATAAGGGTTGCAGACTACGTCCTAATTTTCATGTTCATATGCATCTTTACATTTGTCAACTTATTCTTATCTGTATTTATCTTACCCCGTTATTTTGGTATCCAACTCCCATTTGAATTCCTACTATTTAGAGCTAGGTTGGGCTAAGATGGATTGTAATGAGCTGGCCAGAGCTGTAAGATGGACTACCCCATTCTCTTCTCCTCCCAATTCTATTTTCACCCTTTATTCTCTCTCTCTCTCTCTCTCACCTGTCTATATAATAGAGTAGAGTTGAGTTTGAATCTCAATACAAAAAGAAATTCATATCATCTTATAAATACTGATTTGACGATCATAATTTGACTTAACTCTAACATTTCTCTCTCATATAACTCTCTCTCTTATCTCTTAGAAGTTTTAAACACACTATCTCATCTCCTCTCTCTCTCTCTCTCTCTTTATATATATATAATAATAATAATAATAATAAAATAGCTAAATTTTATTATCTTTAGTTTTTCACGACTCAAATCTCTTGACGATTATTAATCTGACGGTCCTCACGCCAAAATTTTTTAAGACTCTTATCTCTTATTTAACTCTATTTCTCTCTCTATCTCATCTATACTAATAAGATAGAGGTGATTTCAAACTTTCCAAATTGAAAATCAATCTTCTCAATTAATTAATAATTTTAATTAATAATGAGTGAATTTTAATAAATAATTTTTTTTGTATTATAAAGTACCTTTAGACATGACAACTAACTAGGAGGTACAATATACTAATTTTACAGGTTATTTGACTTCTACGGGATGAGTGAATGTATTTAATTATTGATATTAGCCTCAGTTTAGTGTTAGTTTAGTTTATAATTTGAATCTTATTCATTTTTGTATTAGATGTTTTGAATTATTAAATTGTAGCAGTTGATAAACAATGGTAATAGTGATATTAACTTGATGTGACAAGATTATTGATTTAAGATAGTGTTTATTTACAGAAAAGTTTGATTATGAGTTGTATACACAAGTTGATATTGTCAATTAAATCATGTTTTCAAGGAGAACTCTATCGAAAATTTTTTAAAGATAAAAATTGATTTGTATTAATTACTGAGATTTTATGTGTTAAACCAATTATTTTGGTTTGATATTCACATATATAGTCATAACTATATATAATATATTATTGGTAGTAGTATTGGTGAACAGTTAGTTTTATGTGTTACACTAATTATTTTGATTTGGTATGCCTTTTAATTAACCACAATTTTTTTTTGTTACTCTGTGCCTTCAGGCATGGGCAATTACTAGTCTATATAATAAAGTAGAACGATTTTGAATTCAAGAGACAAAGAGCGGTTCAGATCGTTTCGTGACAAAAAAAAGGTGTCATCTAATGGACGACACTATCTCAATCTATCTCGAGCTATTGACGTCTCAGATCATTTCAAAAATTTTGATCCAACGCATGAAATTCATTAATGAAATAAAGTTTCCCTCTCACCACAATTTTTATTTTTTATTCCCCCAAAATCGCGCCCTTAATTACATTCTCTTCATCTATAATTTATTTCCGAATCTATAATTTTTCAAATACCAAATCTAATCTTTTGCGTATTCTTTGTTTGTTGTGATATAGGTTGAGAAAATCATTCCTTTCCTAATTGGAGGAGGTGAATTCAAAATGCTATTATGCCTTCCTTTTGAAGCCCTCCAACTTATCACCCCAAGGATTTATTTCCAATAAGAAATTAGCTCTAATTTTTCACCCTCAATTCTTGTCCTAATTTTGCCCCAAATCTCAGTCTCTAAAACTCCTCTGTCTCCCTTTCTCCTCTCTCTCACGGTCCATCCCCTAAATCCCCAACCCTTACCATTTTTCTTTTCTTTTCTTCTCTCTACCAATTCTTTTCCTCTCTCCTACCTCTTGAATCTCTCTACACCATCTCTTCTCACTCTACCCAGACCAGCGACGATGAAGTGAGTCACCACCGAAGACAAACGATCCACCAGCGAAAAGGTATGCCCTCTCTCTATTCCCAACCTCCCACACACACACCCACCCACACTCAAATCAAGACAATGAAGGCATCTCTCTTCACACCCCTTAATACACAAAAACTCCTAACATTTTTCTATTCTCCAACCCGTCACACTCAAAATCCCTCACAGCACACACAAATATACCTCCAGTCTCTGCTAACACACAACACACCCATCCATCCAGTTTTGTTAATGGTATGATTAAGTATCAGTTTGTTCTATTGAAAATATGTAATATTTTTAATTAGTTGTATGGTTCATATGTTAATGATAAATTGACAACTTATGTATGTACATGTTAATGATAATTTTTTTATTGTTTTACAAATTTGGGTGTATTTGGTTTGTGAATTTCGTAATGATGAGTTTATGGGTTGGATTGGTTGTGAATGTATGCAATTAAACTGGTGATCTTTTTAATCTCTCTTTCTTTTGAGGTCTTTGTCTTTTAATTCTTCTCAAGGCTATCCAATTTACTTAATCTAAAATTCTCTACTTAGTTGTTTTGTTTTGCACGTATTTGTACTTTTGTAGTTTTGTGTGTGTGTTTTATTAGTTGAGTTGGTGCTACCTCAATGGAGAAAGTCTACGCCTACTTTGGTAAGTGAGTTGGCAGCAGGTTTTCCAGCACACAATCTCATCCCATCCTTAATATTACGTGCCTAATTTTTGTTTGAAAGTAGAACTAATAGAGGAGTGGATTGGTAGAATCTCCTCTCATATCTTTATGAAGACATGGTTTGTTTTCATAGTCCAATGAATTTTTTTGGGGTATCAATTAAGCGGCAGAAATCACTACTCTCATGCTAATTGAGGGATGGGTTGGATGACCATGAGGAAAGGTTATCATAGTTGATTTTCTCTTTCATTATCGCTACCTACTCATTTCCATGATTCAAGTTTATTTTCCTCCAAGATTGCCACCTCATCTATTGCTTATTTCCATGATTCAAGTTGTTTGTTTTCCTCCAAGACTGAAAAGTAATGGACTCTAAGACAAACAAAGTGCAAGAGTAAAATTACCGAGCAATTCAAGGCAAAATTTGAGGTGGTATTTGCGCTTATCCTATCAACCTGGCATAATTTGGCTTTTAATTTTCATTGTAATGTAATTCCATATAATTGGCAATGTTTTATTTTTATTGTTGTGAGTATGGAGTTATTATGTGAGAATTTAATATGGTTGAAAATATTGATATGATAGTCAATTTGATACTATGGTAGTATTTGTGGGTGCTATAATTTTTAAAAAAAAAAATTTTGTTTGGTAATTTTGGTGGGTTTAATATTTTATTCTGGTGAATTTACTGTGTTATATAGTGCCTTCAGATACGGGCAATTACTAGTTATTTTATAAGTTAGCAAAAATTGTATAGGAATTATTGGGTTGTAAAACTTCTGTTTAAATATAAAATCTAAATAAGTGGTATTTTAGGGGAAGTTTATGAGTTGTTATTGGGGATAGTTATTTAAGACATTTGGTAGAATATGATTGGATGATGGGGAATTCATTGATTCAAAATTCTTAAAAATTAAAAAAGTGAGAGAGAAAACTTCTCAAATGCTCTCCCTAAGAATTTGATTGTTATATATATATACTAGTTATTGTCTGTGCCTTGTAATAAAAAATGATAAATAATAAATAAATCACAAACATTGAAAAGTAAATAAATAAATTTAAGCATCGTTTTGTAGTGGGGGTGAGAGGTGGTGCGCGGCAGTGGTAGTGGTAGGAGACGGTGATGGTTGTCGTGGGTGGCAATGACTCTGGCGATGGCGATGGTGGGGTAGTTTCAAACACTATTTTTTTAAAAGTCACTCCAAACACACCTTTAAGGCCCTATTTCTTCTATTGAATTTAGGGTGTTGATATTAGCCGTTAGATTAACTTTAAAGTAAAATTTAAAGCAATCTCATCTGCGAATAGTGAAAGTTATTTTGTTTATCTTTTGAAAATTGAATTGTAAGCTATTTTATATATATATAAAGTAGCTTAGAGATAACTCGTGCTTGAAAGCACAGTATAATATAAACTAACTGATTAATTTAAAAAAAAAAAAAACTACTTTAATTTGTTTTAATTATAGATTCTTGAGAGAAATGTTGGTGGTCGTTGAATGAATTTATTTGAGACCGTCGGATGAGTTTATTGAAGTCTACTCTGTTTTATATTATATAAATATGTAATATAGAAGTAAAAATGTTGATATTAATTTGAAAAAGGCCAAAAAATATAATCCTCGACTTGCATTTGGGCTTTCCAATCTGTCTGAGCCCATTAAGGTGCCGATGCGAATTGATGCGAGACTTCAAAAGGTGTCGGAGCTGCTTGATCCAGACTTGAATTTGGGCTTTTCAATCTGTCTGAGCCCGTTATCAAGTTGTGTTGCCATATGTACCCAACATGGCCCGAAATAATTGGTCCGGACCCTTAGGGACTTGGATTTTTTCCAGAGATCCAGATTCGCTCCTCCTTATGTTCAGATTCTCCAAAATCACACTTCAATGGTAGAAATCGGCCAAACTCAATCACACAATTACAATATTGTGATTAAGAGTAAGTCGTATCACCCACGTAAACTCTGACCGAGACTTCTGCATTCGCCCGGTTCAAAAAAGTGCTCTCTTTTTTTCGTAAGCGGATTGCGCTCATCAAATTTTTGTTTGATCTGTCGATATTAGAACACCACAATATTTGTCTTTTTAGGATTAATGCTCTGAGTGGTTAATCGATCGTTCGATATCCTTTGACTTAAGCCATGATGTTGGAACATGAGACGAAAAAGGTTTTACAATGATTATATTACCAAAATACATTAGGTGTTTAAATTAAGTTTCAATAACATTATTCAAAAAACTAACAATTATTTAAGTAGAGATCTATTTCAATTAATATCACCAAAATATAATAATAGAATATAGACAATTGAATACATTTAAATTTTATATCAAAAAATATATATCTAATATTAAGAAAAAAAATTGAAGAGGGGATGTGCCTACCCTAGCCTAAGGGTGGCTCTGCCTTTAGATATGAAGTATATGCTAACAAATTTGAAGCACATATATATATTCATCTTTCCAATTACCACTTTTGAGTGTTTTTTTTAGTTAGACTTTATTACGAGAAGAAAGACGATAAAATTCAAACTCGTAATTTGAAGGTCGAATAATAAAGACGGTGGCATTTTAACCTCACTTTTGAGTGTTGGAATGCAATGGTTACAGAACGCGTTGGGCCAATGACTTAAGAGCAAGTAGTAGATGGCAAATCTTTTTCAAGTGGGAAAAGTCACGCGTGCAAAGCCAATCTAATCCCCCACTTATCTCCTTAAGAAACTATGAATGAGACTTGTGTCATTTCATGTTCCTAACTTTCTACTTCACTTCACATGATCTGTTAGATTTTATCCGTTCATTCCCAGAAGTATAGTACCGGTGGTATCGGTCGAACTTATCTCGAATTTTAAAGTTTGAGCCTTAAAATTTATATTGAAAAATTGATAATTGACCACTATTATAACATAACTAAATTCGTTTCCAAGAGGTGTAACGGGTGCGATCAAGAACCGCATAATCCCACAAATAAAGACTTATCGGATGATTTTTGATCACTCTCTTTTACCCCACTTTTTTTTTTCAAAATCAATAATATAGCAATGGTGAAGTTGGATGCTGCTAATTAAAGATACCCCCGACAGCAGAACAATGGGGTACTGTGTTGCATTTGTGTATATCCCAAGATCGCCATTCTTGTAACATTAATATAAATCTAATCAGTTGGTCTAATTTGCTCAGTTAGAAAAAAAAAAAAAAAAAGGCTAATTTACAATACTATCTATACTTGTAATTAATCTTGAAGAAAGTAAAAAAAAAAAAAAAAAGATCTGAACAGGGACAAAAAAAAAAGAAATATTATTTACAAAATAAGCGCCACTAAAAACTCGTTATCAATTGACACTTAAGGTATTTTATAAGTATTTGGCACCCGAATTCCATCAATAAAAGTCAATACCCATGAACTCAAATTGTTGAAGATTCTAATTATTTATGGAAAAATAAAGGAATTAAATTACCTAGCTTATTATTATTGGCAGAAGAAAAAATCTCTCATTTTAGGTTTGAGGAGTTTTGATTGGGAAATATGAACACAAACAGCAACCTCCCTTCTATAAATTGAATAAATTGTCAGAGATTAGGATTGGAATGATAAAAAACACTCTGATGTTTAAGTCAATAAGATTCTTAGTAATAGAAAGAAATGGCAGGGAGAGAGATGTATATCTTGGACTTACACTTTGCTCGAAATTTATATTGTTAGATTGTTCCTTTCTTATTTAGGGTTCCTACTTTTCAGCTAGGCTAGGTGGCACACCTTTGTCTTAGTCGGATTATTCTTTATTTTGACCCTTGATTCCTTTCAACTCATAGCCACCTATGATTTAACCTGCGTGTTTCGGCTCTCTAGCATGCTCATGAGTTCTCGTGAGATTTGTTTATAGGAAAATTGCAACTCAAATATCAATCGCCTTATAGTCTGTCTCGGTCGAGAAGCTCGACCCAGTGTACATTTTTTGAATTCTGTGACTAAATGTTGGGTATATTTTGTCTATTATCTTGTATGATTCATCAATTTGCAAGCTCTTGTTATATGTCTTTGCCATGTGACTTTACTAACCATGAACTCGTGTACAGTCATCTTCAATTATAAACTTTTTTAATGCACCAGGACCTTACTAATCTTAATAGAAGAAGCTGGTTTTACACTATTCTCTATGTCCAAGAAGTCAAAAGCCACCTTATCCAAGTGTATCAAATCAAAAAGCCAGAGAGAAGTCACATTATGGCGAGGGAAATTAACCCAACAACGGAAGTGGGGACGTGGCACCTTCACGCNATCTCGAATTTTAAAGTTTGAGCCTTAAAATTTATATTGAAAAATTGATAATTGACCACTATTATAACATAACTAAATTCGTTTCCAAGAGGTGTAACGGGTGCGATCAAGAACCGCATAATCCCACAAATAAAGACTTATCGGATGATTTTTGATCACTCTCTTTTACCCCACTTTTTTTTTTCAAAATCAATAATATAGCAATGGTGAAGTTGGATGCTGCTAATTAAAGATACCCCCGACAGCAGAACAATGGGGTACTGTGTTGCATTTGTGTATATCCCAAGATCGCCATTCTTGTAACATTAATATAAATCTAATCAGTTGGTCTAATTTGCTCAGTTAGAAAAAAAAAAAAAAAAANCGCTCTACTCAAGTATATATAGGTTTATCTATTTATGATTTTCACTTTTTTTAGGTGTAGTTAAATTAGTTTATTTGTACCTCGACTAATTCCTTCCTAACTCATTCATGTCAGAACTAGAATATTCATAAAGGATAAATCTTTCATGACTTGACTCTAAAGGTTGTCAAAATTCGAATTCAAAACATTTAGATTTATAACTTGTCACTATTAACACTTGAATTCTCCCTTGGTGTTAATTGTTTTTTAGTCTTTGCAAGATAACGCAACTCAATAAAACTTTGTCTCCATATTCTTGAAGCCGTGATTCCATGTTATCTTAATTGAGTGTTTAAATTAGAATAGTTGATGGGTATGGTACTCTCTATATAAGTTGTATCGTATTAAAATTTATGTAACCCGTAATTGATCCTTTCTAACATTGAAATTTTATCACATAAATGTTGTGTTAAGTCGCATATTTAGTTGAATTCTTGTTATTTATTTATTAGGTGGGTTGACGGGTTAATATATTTATGATTTCAACTCATTAAATTAAATTCATAATTTCTAAGTTTGTGACGATTTCGTACGACATTAGTAAATAGTGTTGAGAATTGTCAATGCTAAGCGTGAAAATTGGTCGTTTCTATTCTTCTTTTGTTGGGATGGCTAAGTGAGGGGTTGGAGAGCCCTACTTTTCCCTCTCTGAAATTGGATGAAGAGAGCTGATGCAAATTAATCATAAGAATGCAAATTTTAGTTAACTCTCTCTCTCTCTCTCNTTGTCTTTTTAGGATTAATGCTCTGAGTGGTTAATCGATCGTTCGATATCCTTTGACTTAAGCCATGATGTTGGAACATGAGACGAAAAAGGTTTTACAATGATTATATTACCAAAATACATTAGGTGTTTAAATTAAGTTTCAATAACATTATTCAAAAAACTAACAATTATTTAAGTAGAGATCTATTTCAATTAATATCACCAAAATATAATAATAGAATATAGACAATTGAATACATTTAAATTTTATATCAAAAAATATATATCTAATATTAAGAAAAAAAATTGAAGAGGGAATGTGCCTACCCTAGCCTAAGGGTGGCTCTGCCTTTAGATATGAAGTATATGCTAACAAATTTGAAGCACATATATATATTCATCTTTCCAATTACCACTTTTGAGTGTTTTTTTTAGTTAGACTTTATTACGAGAAGAAAGACGATAAAATTCAAACTCGTAATTTGAAGGTCGAATAATAAAGACGGTGGCATTTTAACCTCACTTTTGAGTGTTGGAATGCAATGGTTACAGAACGCGTTGGGCCAATGACTTAAGAGCAAGTAGTAGATGGCAAATCTTTTTCAAGTGGGAAAAGTCACGCGTGCAAAGCCAATCTAATCCCCCACTTATCTCCTTAAGAAACTATGAATGAGACTTGTGTCATTTCATGTTCCTAACTTTCTACTTCACTTCACATGATCTGTTAGATTTTATCCGTTCATTCCCAGAAGTATAGTACCGGTGGTATCGGTCGAACTTCTTATCTCGAATTTTAAAGTTCGAGCCTTAAAATTTATATTGAAAAATTGATAATTGACCACTATTATAACATAACTAAATTCGTTTCTAAGAGGTGTAACGGGTGCGATCAAGAACCGCATAATTCCACTAATAAAGACTTATCGGATGATTTTTGATCACTCTCTTTTACCCCACTTTTTTTTTTTCAAAATCAATAATATAGCAATGGTGAAGTTGGATGCTGCTAATTAAAGATACCCCCGACAGCAGAACAATGGGGTACTGTGTTGCATTTGTGTATATCCCAAGATCGCCATTCTTGTAACATTAATATAAATCTAATCAGTTGGTCTAATTTGCTCAGTTAGAAAAAAAAAAAAAAAAAGGCTAATTTACAATACTATCTATACTTGTAATTAATCTTAAAGAAAGTAAAAAAAAAAAAAAAGATCTGAACATGGACAAAAAAAAAAGAAATATTATTTACAAAATAAGCGCCACTAAAAACTCGTTATCAATTGACACTTAAGGTATTTTATAAGTATTTGGCACCCGAATTCCATCAATAAAAGTCAATACCCATGAACTCAAATTGTTGAAGATTCTAATTATTTATGGAAAAATAAAGGAATTAAATTACCTAGCTTATTATTATTGGCAGAAGAAAAAATCTCTCATTTTAGGTTTGAGGAGTTTTGATTGGGAAATATGAACACAAACAGCAACCTCCCTTCTATAAATTGAATAAATTGTCAGAGATTAGGATTGGAATGATAAAAAACACTCTGATGTTTAAGTCAATAAGATTCCGAGTAATAGAAAGAAATGGCAGGGAGAGAGATGTATATCTTGGACTTACACTTTGCTCGAAATTTATATTGTTAGATTGTTCCTTTCTTATTTAGGGTTCCTACTTTTCAGCTAGGCTAGGTGGCACACCTTTGTCTTAGTCGGATTATTCTTTATTTTGACCCTTGATTCCTTTCAACTCATAGCCACCTATGATTTAACCTGCGTGTTTCGGCTCTCTAGCATGCTCATGAGTTCTCGTGAGATTTGTTTATAGGAAAATTGCAACTCAAATATCAATCGCCTTATAGTCTGTCTCGGTCGAGAAGCTCGACCCAGTGTACATTTTTTGAATTCTGTGACTAAATGTTGGGTATATTTTGTCTATTATCTTGTATGATTCATCAATTTGCAAGCTCTTGTTATATGTCTTTGCCATGTGACTTTACTAACCATGAACTCGTGTACAGTCATCTTCAATTATAAACTTTTTTAATGCACCAGGACCTTACTAATCTTAATAGAAGAAGCTGGTTTTACACTATTCTCTATGTCCAAGAAGTCAAAAGCCACCTTATCCAAGTGTATCAAATCAAAAAGCCAGAGAGAAGTCACATTATGGCGAGGGAAATTAACCCAACAACGGAAGTGGGGACGTGGCACCTTCACGCATGCCCTGGAAAGAAGGATAATAATACTGATCAAGAAGATGCATGTGTTTCTCTTTCCACTTATGTTCCTCAAGAATGAGAAGTGGGAAGAGGAAGACTTTGGCAAAAAAGAAAGAACAAAATAGGATTCGATTTACAATGGAAATCATTACGTTAAAAAAAAAAAAAGAGAGGTAAGAATCACGAGGTGATTGCTAAGTCATGATCATATGAGAAGGATTGGTGAAGTTATTATCACACGCTCTACTCAAGTATATATAGGTTTATCTATTTATGATTTTCACTTTTTTTAGGTGTAGTTAAATTAGTTTATTTGTACCTCGACTAATTCCTTCCTAACTCATTCATGTCAGAACTAGAATATTCATAAAGGATAAATCTTTCATGACTTGACTCTAAAGGTTGTCAAAATTCGAATTCAAAACATTTAGATTTATAACTTGTCACTATTAACACTTGAATTCTCCCTTGGTGTTAATTGTTTTTTAGTCTTTGCAAGATAACGCAACTCAATAAAACTTTGTCTCCATATTCTTGAAGCCGTGATTCCATGTTATCTTAATTGAGTGTTTAAATTAGAATAGTTGATGGGTATGGTACTCTCTATATAAGTTGTATCGTATTAAAATTTATGTAACCCGTAATTGATCCTTTCTAACATTGAAATTTTATCACATAAATGTTGTGTTAGGTCGCATATTTAGTTGAATTCTTGTTATTTATTTATTAGGTGGGTTGACGGGTTAATATATTTATGATTTCAACTCATTAAATTAAATTCATAATTTCTAAGTTTGTGACGATTTCGTACGACATTAGTAAATAGTGTTGAGAATTGTCAATGCTAAGCGTGAAAATTGGTCGTTTCTATTCTTCTTTTGTTGGGATGGCTAAGTGAGGGGTTGGAGAGCCCTACTTTTCCCTCTCTGAAATTGGATGAAGAGAGCTGATGCAAATTAATCATAAGAATGCAAATTTTAGTTAACTCTCTCTCTCTCTCTCTCGTTTTTTGTTTCCCACTCAGCTATCCTTTTCCAACGTAGAAAAGGTCGAATGTGGCATAAGGTAAGATGCTAAATTACAAAGTGGAAAAAGGAAAAAAGGAGAATAATAAAGTGTAGATAAGATAAGCCCACTGACTCATCAAACCAATGAAGTCTCCAAAAAACTTCTCTCCACAAGGTTGTATGAACCCTGAACACCATCTTTTCTCTCTCTCTCTCTCTCTCTCTAGTCATTGTTCCACAATATGCCATTGTTGGGCGCGGGGAAGGGGGGGGGGGGCCCAAACTACATAACTTATCTGCAACTTTGTGTCCTCAAAATCCTTTATCTCATTGATGGAAACCTACTTCTTAGCCCAGTCTCTCCCCCTTTGCTGTCAAACAAAGCTGGCCTCACGTTGCTTCTGATGCTTACATTGTATGGTATAGTCATTTCGTGGGTCTTTTCTCTGCAGACCAGTCTCTCGAAGTTATGGCATTAGGTTCTCCACCAAACTCAAGAAGAATTGCATGTGGGGATGCCACTGATTGAACTCCTCTTTGGTTTCATGCACAATTGAATAGCATTCATGATGAAACATAGATGCATGCATGAAACCTCATAATTTAATTTCGAACGGTAATAGAGATAAGTTATAAATTTAAACGTCTTAAGTTCCAATGTTAGTAACTCTTTAAAGATTGACTACGAGAGATTTATTCCACATGAATATTCTAGTTCTGACATGGATGATCTATCTTTAACCAAACTGAAGAAAAAATTAATCGAAATCTACGTAAATTAGTCCAAATACCCTTAACCGTTAAAAAAAAAAATAGAGATCTCACAAGTTGTTCCCAGTCATAATAGGACAAATCGTGTTCTACTGTTGGTTTCAAGATCTACATTTCGTAGTGCAGGGATGAAAATAGAAACCATAATGCAGCTGCGTTTGATTTCATGTATCCCATTGGGACTCATGCATGCACCATCACTGTCAGGATGACAGACCAGGCTGCATATTAACGGGAGCCCCGTTCTTACTCTCACAATCCACCATGTTGATTAGTAATACATAACTTAAAGGCTAGCGATGAAGGGATCCATTTGGTCCACATAAAATAGGGCTTAAAATGTTAGACAACCCTTATAAATTTAACATGAAATTGATATGAAATTAGTAAATTTGCATGTAATCTCGATAAGTTTCGATAATTAATTGGTTAATTTATTAATCTGAAATGACACAAATTTAATTTTATATAATTATAAATAAATTGAGTACAAAAAATAAAAAGCAAAATAGGCCTACATTTTTTTTCACGACACCGACTTAGATATAGCAAATCACACCCACACTAACCATTGACAACCCTAATAGAAAGGAGTTAGAGTCTGTTTTTAACTGTAAATTAGTGTATGTGACAGAAATTTAAGCGGCTCAGTAATCCCAAGCTGACACTTGGATAGACATAATCGTTATGGAACTCAAAAGGCACTGAGAAGTAATTATCCAGAGGTGCTGTGGATAACTGACTGAACTCAACATTAAAGAGGACATGACTGTTCATTAATGACGATTTGAAAGCTTGGGACAAGACTATTAATGACCCTCTATGTTCTCGACATTCACAGAGACAGTCATCATTACAAAATATTAATGATTATGGCGCTGACTATATATCATTGAAAAATTCCAAGATTATTCTTCTCGATAAGTAAAAACCTAGGAATAAGTGTCAAGTAGAATCAGATATATTCAATGATTGGGGATAGGGATATAAGTGTTTGGCATGCCCTGAGCTATCATCCGATCGCCTGTAAGAATTTAAGGGAAAAACACTCATTGTGTATAGATAAGAGTATGAACCATTAAATGTTGAGATGAGACTTAAAACTCCTACACTAATTGTTAGTTCAAGTATAAATACCCCTCAAAAAGACGAACAAAGGTACGCAANAATAAGTTATAAATTTAAACGTCTTAAGTTCCAATGTTAGTAACTCTTTAAAGATTGACTACGAGAGATTTATCTCACATGAATATTTTAGTTCTGACATGGATGATCTATCTTTAACCAAACTGAAGAAAAAATTAATCGAAATCTACGTAAATTAGTCCAAATATCCTTAACCGTTAAAAAAAAAATAGAGATCTCACAAGTTGTTCCCAGTCATAATAGGACAAATCGTGTTCTACTGTTGGTTTCAAGATCTACATTTCGTAGTGCAGGGATGAAAATAGAAACCATAATGCAGCTGCGTTTGATTTCATGTATCCCATTGGGACTCATGCATGCACCATCACTGTCAGGATGACAGACCAGGCTGCATATTAACGGGAGCCCCGTTCTTACTCTCACAATCCACCATGTTGATTAGTAATACATAACTTAAAGGCTAGCGATGAAGGGATCCATTTGGTCCACATAAAATAGGGCTTAAAATGTTAGACAACCCTTATAAATTTAACATGAAATTGATATGAAATTAGTAAATTTGCATGTAATCTCGATAAGTTTCGATAATTAATTGGTTAATTTATTAATCTGAAATGACACAAATTTAATTTTATATAATTATAAATAAATTGAGTACAAAAAATAAAAAGCAAAATAGGCCTACATTTTTTTTCACGACACCGACTTAGATATAGCAAATCACACCCACACTAACCATTGACAACCCTAATAGAAAGGAGTTAGAGTCTGTTTTTAACTGTAAATTAGTGTATGTGACAGAAATTTAAGCGGCTCAGTAATCCCAAGCTGACACTTGGATAGACATAATCGTTATGGAACTCAAAAGGCACTGAGAAGTAATTATCCAGAGGTGCTGTGGATAACTGACTGAACTCAACATTAAAGAGGACATGACTGTTCATTAATGACGATTTGAAAGCTTGGGACAAGACTATTAATGACCCTCTATGTTCTCGACATTCACAGAGACAGTCATCATTACAAAATATTAATGATTATGGCGCTGACTATATATCATTGAAAAATTCCAAGATTATTCTTCTCGATAAGTAAAAACCTAGGAATAAGTGTCAAGTAGAATCAGATATATTCAATGATTGGGGATAGGGATATAAGTGTTTGGCATGCCCTGAGCTATCATCCGATCGCCTGTAAGAATTTAAGGGAAAAACACTCATTGTGTATAGATAAGAGTATGAACCATTAAATGTTGAGATGAGACTTAAAACTCCTACACTAATTGTTAGTTCAAGTATAAATACCCCTCAAAAAGACGAACAAAGGTACGCAAAACTAAAGCCAAAAAATACATTGTGCTATTGTCTCTAATGTTGACTGACTTGAATTTCGGAGAAGATTAGTCGGGTGTTCACCCGACCCCTTTATTAACTTTTTGATTGTTTCAGATTCATCCTCTAACGAATCGTTACCTCTATTAATTGTAAGAATTCTCCCGTGCAGCAGGCATCTACACTCATGACCAACTAATTTCGAGATGGTGCTTTTAATAAAAAGGCACAGTAGTGGCAGATGCTTATCATGGCCAATATCTAGCTATTAGAGAACAGAACAGAAAACTCTAGAAGAGATTGAGACGAAATGGCAGGCGAGGCAATCAATTCCCGGGCAAATTGGATACATATGCGGCAACAAGAGAAAAAGAAGACCACACATACAGTATTTTTTTGGAGAGATTGAAGGGTACCTCCATTGAATCCGATTCTTCTGTGACCCACCCTACTGTCTGTCTACTTAAATTAGGGTACAACTAGGGCAGATTGGACGAGTTGAGAAGTCAATGTTAATTCAACTTTAAATATATAATTTTTAACCTTAATCTTAAATCTAACCTGATTTCAACCGAAATATTCAACTCAAATATTGTCTAAGTTAAATTCGGGTGGATTTGAGTTGAATTAAGGTGACTTAATTTGGGTTGATTTTGAGTTGAGTTCATTAAAATGAATTGTGAAATGTGAATCCTAATTATAAGTAATGCTATTGAATCTATTGATTTATATATTTATTTTTAAATATATTTGGGTTGAGTTCGATTTATATTTTTGGGGTGAACTCAAAAATTCGAGTCTTCAATCCGGATATTGTCTAAATTTAATTCGGATTGGTATTTTTAAGTTTAAATCTAACCTAAGTATTAAAAATCTCTATCCAAATCTTGTTTTTCTCGAATTGTACTTGGGTTGAATTCAAGTCTGTCTGGCCAAGTTACATCCCTAACACAAACCACAATAGTTGGATATTCTGTATGAAACATTCCTGAGGAGAAGCATCAAACTTTACATTCTAAAAACAGCATTGAGTTGAGAAAATGTAACCATGAATGGGCTTCAACTATGTTCTCAGAGACGTATCTCTCTCTCTCTCTCTCTCTACACTTTTTTTCACTACCATACCGCTCGATTCAATGGCTTGTAGTGCTTCGTTAAGAGTCTCCATTGAGACCCACAAGAGCTATATCCTAGAGGACGATAGTTTAGTAGGACTAAAGTCTGGCCGTGACTCAGGTCGTCCTAAGAGAGAACTGCAGGATTTTCCTATCTATGCCCCTGTAAAGGGTTTCCCTAGCAATTTAAGGTGGTCATGGTCATTGATCTCCCTTTGATCGATGAATAATGATACATTGGCTAAATTTTAGAACCAAATTTAGAACACAAATGACATGGCAGATGACTTGAGCTTCTTTATTTGGTGTCATGTCATTTGAGTTTCAATAAAGACTCCAAATAATATGTTGTCAAGTCATTTGAACTCATTACTGTTAATTGTAATTCTATGTCTCGTTCTCCTCTTTACTCCTTTTAGATAACAAAAAAAAAGACATTTTTTTTTTATTTTCACCATTAGCAACAAAAAAACAAAACCAAAAATTTATAATTCAAAATAATAAACAATATTATTTAAACTTAATTTACTAATCTAATTAATCACAATAATTAAATTAATATTATTATATTTTCAGTATGTTACCGAAAAATCCGTAAACTTATCATGGGTGAGATAACAGTCCCTCAAAGGAATATGGACATGGTAGCCAGGGACCATGCATGTCGGATAGTGATCTCTCTTTCGTAGTGATGTTATCTGTCTGGTACCTTCATTTGGGATTGTGATTATGATTGTGATTGTGATTGGCATTGAGATTGAGATTGAGATTGAGATTGGGATTGGGTTAACTCCAACTTGTTTTGGTCATCGTCACCAGTTGCATCAGCACCGCTAACGTTGCTGTTATGATCATCATCCATTACATTTTTTCACACTTGTAAACGCATTGTTTTTGGATTTTTTTTCAATGGATCTTAATAAGGAAGGCTCCATGGTGATATGACTTCAATCTTAGAATCACCAAATACAACGATGGGCTTCGTTGGCGTGTGTTGAGTCTCATGTCAAAAATTTACATATGACTTTGGATATATAAGTATTGGAATGAGGATCTCATGTAAAAATTTTTTGGCTTGTTATTTTAGGTGAATTATTCTTAGAGATCTTACATAGGTCCCAGACGAGGACGACATTTAAGTATATAGGATAAATTGTGCTGATCGGGTAATAAATTACTCTGAAAAATGTATGTTTATCTAATTTATCTTATCTTTAAATTTTCATTATATAATGTGGGCTTAGCACAAAACGAACAATATTATACATTGTAATCCTTGATATTACACCAAAAATCCAAGGCTATACATAATATAATATAAATGTTGTTAAAAGGAGGAAGCAAAAATAGGATCTGTTTGATTTATATCATAAAAATTATTTTTTATTTTTGAAAATAGTTTCTAAGAGAAAAATTGTTTTTGTTTTTGTTTTTTAAAAACTAAGAACAAAAACTAGATAAATTTAGAGAATAAGTTAGAACTATTTTGTGTGTTTTTAAAAATAAATTTTCTAAAATTAAAAACCACACTACCACCTTCACACTTCCACCACCATATTTTTGTTTTTATTATTTTTTTGGTTATAAGTTCTATTATTTTTTATTTCATAGAATTGTTTTGGGAATCATATAACCAAACAAATTATGCGACAAAAAATAAATAACAAAAATATTTTTTAAAACTCTTTTCAAAAATGATTTTTGAATACTATTTTTGAAACGTAAATCAAAGATGTCGTAGATTATTCACCACTTCTAATGGAATTGGTCATAAAAAAGGGTGAGCTAAGGAAGAGCGTTCAGTGAATATCCCGTTAGGCCCTTATCGGTAAGATCATAAGACCCTTGATCACACCTAAAACATCTCTCAGGACTAAACTTAATTAAACTAACATAGCGGCTAAAGCACTAATCTCGAGCGACATGGCTCAAGCCAACAGTAGAGCTGTTCTTGCATAATTAGTTGTTTTGTTGGAAGGAGGCAATGGGGTCGGATTAGGACAACCACCTCGCAGTTTAGTTTTGGGTATGTTAAGGGGTGTGAGTGTAATTATTCTAGCTTTTTTGGAATAATTCAACTACCCTCACACATGCTTAAATGATAATGTGCCCGCTAAAGAAAAGAAGAGGATAAGGTTAGCACTCGCAATTACTTGAAAGTGAGAGTGACTCGTTACTGTCATACCCTCACCTCTTAGAGATCCATAAGGAATCCTAATCGAAGTTTTTAATTGTTATTCATATTATAAAAAATAAAGTTAAGCATAGAGTTGAGAACAATTAATCAGCATCAAATAAGAGAGAGAGTTTGTTGGTGGTGGCTGTGGAATGGCCACATAAACATAAACAACGACTTCGTCTACTGGTTTCAGGGTTGGGAGCATGAGCTAAAAGATAAGGCAAAAATAGAGTGTTTCATATAACTGTAGTCATTGGATTATCAGAGTCTCAATATTGAATATATTTCACTATTAATACAATTGTTACAATGCATTAAGTCTCGAAATTATATCTCAATAGCATTAGTGCAAAAAAATAGTTTCATCTGGTATTGGGCTATATAAAAAATTCTGAACTTGTTTGTGTCATGTTTAGTAAGGATCCATATATTTATGAGTCTAACCTCTTTTCTCATTTAACACATCAAATTTATTAATTTTGTATTAATTATTTCGTAAAGTTCACAAATTGCGTCTGAAAATGCTAGCCAGTTGCAAAGATTTGCTCATAACATTAAGCGAAAAATTGTCTTCGGTATCATACTCAAAATTATAATATTTTTAAATTCAAGATAAAAATCATAAAACAAAAATTACAGTGGATTGAAATAGTTCATGATCAATCATGAATCACCTCAAACAACTATAATTTTAAATCTAAAAATTATTAATTCTCGAAAGTTATAATTATTAATATGATATCGAATTTCTTTTAGTACAATAACGTTATACTAACATTATAAATAGGAGTAATATTATTTTTACTTAAAAATTTAATATAATTTGTTGACCTAATATTATGGTTTTATTAGAACTATTGGATTAACACTAAGTTTCAATATTTAATAAACTGATAGGACCCGCAATCAATCTAAAAATTATAATAAATTAAATCAATAAATAAGTACAATAACATTGCTCTATAAATAGAGAAAATATTCAGTATAACGATGACACCATGTCATCACTGCATCGTGGTATTACGATCTAATTAAAAGACCAAAAATAAATAAAATAAACCTTATTATTTGCATAATTATCAAGAATTAATCAATAAAACATAAAATTAATAAAATTTATTTTATCTATTTGTTATCTTCTGATAGAACGGTGATACCATGTCAGGATAACAACGCAGTGTCACCTCTTCATTAAATATTTACTCTTATATATTGCGCCTCAAACGTACGAAGACTGAGAGGTATAATAAACAACACACAACCACAAACAACTATTCACATTTCACACCCAACCCCCGTCTTACAAGCAATACACACATACACTCGCACAGTCTCAACAACTACCTATCAATTTTCAATCAATCCACAGTTCTAAGCTCATTTCTTGTTAGTTTTCGCAAATGGGTCACCCCCTCTTGGAAGCTCTCAACGTCCGGGTCGTCGGCTCCGGCGAGAAAGTTCTTGTTCTCGCCCACGGCTTCGGCACCGATCAATCGGCCTGGAATCGCATTCTTCCCTATTTCTTGCGCGACCACCGTGTCGTACTCTACGACCTCGTTTGTGCCGGAAGTGTCAATCCTGACTACTTCGATTTCCGGAGATACACCTCTCTTGATGCCTATGTCGATGATCTTCTCCGCATACTTGATGCTCTTGGTATTGATCGCTGCGTCTATGTCGGTCACTCCGTCTCCGCCATGATCGGAATTTTAGCCTCCATTCGCCGCCCGGAGCTCTTCTCCAAACTTATCCTCATCGGCGCTTCGCCCAGGTATAACAAAAATAGTTCTCTTTAATCTGGTTGGTTGATGAGAACGTGAAGGAAAAACAGAGTAAAGGAAGATTCTGAGAAGACGATTCCATTTTCACCTCACTTTTTGCTGTTTCTTTCTGTATTGGTAGCCAAAAAAAAAAACATTATAAATTAAGAGTGAAAATAGGCAGATCCGAAATGGGTATGTCTTTTTCTGTTTCAATTCCTAATAAAGTGCGAAGAACATTAGTCAACTATGTCTTGAGCATCTGTTTGACAAAAATCCCAATCAATAATTACTTGTTTAGTACTGATTTTCAGTGGAAATTTGTGCATTTTTTTTAAGGTTCTTAAACGACAAAGACTACCATGGTGGATTCGAGCTAGGAGAAATCGAGAAAGTTTTCTCAGCTATGGAGGACAATTATAAGGCATGGGTGAGCGGCTATGCTCCCCTGGCTGTCGGCGCCGATGTGCCTGCGGCGGTCCGAGAGTTCAGCCGGACTCTGTTCAATATGAGGCCTGATATAACCCTATTCGTGTCGCGAACTGTTTTCAACAGCGATTTGAGGGAGGTGTTGGGCTTGGTGAAGGTGCCATGTTTCATAATTCAGACGGCGAAGGACGTCTCTGTGCCGGAGTCGGTGGCGGTGTATCTGGAGAACCACCTTGGTGGGCGGAACAAGGTGGAGATGTTGAACATTGAGGGCCATTTGCCCCACCTGAGTGCGCCGGCGTTGTTAGCCCAGGTGCTCCGGCGAGCCCTGTCACGGTGACTGAACTCTTAGTATTGGGTCAGTGGTGTGGGCTGTTTGGTACGCGGGCCACAAAGTTTCTAACAACAACTAGGAAATAATGGTGGAGCTGTTGACACCTAGAGTGAATAAGTTGTGGACATGAATTTGTGATCTTTTGCTATTAGTGTTTGAATCTTATTTTGTTAACTAAACATTTGACTATGCTTTGTTTTATTTTTCCAATCTTATTTATTACAGCGAGTTATTTGTTTCGGATCCTCAACTTTAAGATCTAACTGTTCCTGTTGTTGGCCATTACCTCACCCGCCAAACTCTACGTATGCTTATAGTTGAATAAATAAAATTAAAAAGTTGAAATGATTTTATTTTACTTCTCCTTAGAAATTTTACCTTCAACTTCCTGTTATTTTTTTTTTATTTTTCCACTTTTGTTATTGTTATTATACACAACGAACGTCTAATTAGTTATTATCCATAGTGGAGAAATTTTAATAAACAACTTTTATGTTAATCCAATACAAGTAACTTATGAGATCAATAAATTAGATTAATAAATCAAGTTCAACATATATTAATGATGATTTTTTAAGGGAAGAAAGACTTAAATATTAAAGATGGTAAATTCAACACATTGAACTCTCTTATTGTACAAGTAAGGCTAATAATTAAATCAAGTTATTCAGATTCAGTTTATTTTGAGTTCGGTTTAAACTCAAAACAAACTTGAACAAGTTTTTAGGATTATTTATATGTAAAATAATCGAGCTATTCAGATTCGACTCATTTTGGATTTAATTCGAAGTCAGCTAATTTTTTAAATAAGTAGAACTTATACAATTTTTTATACTTGTTTAAAAAGTAAATTTGATATGCTCGCCTCGAACTACCAAAATTCGTATACCTACCCTTGCTAGCTTGTGGTTTATAGTGGTTTATGGGCTTTGGTTTATAGGTCAACTTTGATTCAATTTTAACCCTTCATAGTTTAAGGGTAGATTTGGTAACAAATTATTTTGGTTTTTATTTTTTGTCAAAATAAAAAATACGTTTTGTGAATATTTTTGTTTTGTTTTACTAATTGATTTGTAAACAATCACAAATATTGAAACACATGAAGATAGGAGCTTCCAAAAGCAGGAAAAAAAGAAAAAACACACGTTGAGAGGGGAAAAGGTTAAATGATGTCCTGTCATCAAACCCCATTAGAAGTAATTTAAGAGAATATTTGTCTAGAATATATCAACCTATTTTTCTACCACCTCTTCCCCTCGTCTCTGTGTGTCTTTCTATCTCTTGTCTCTTGCTTGTCGAAGGAAAATCTAGCGTTGTTTCTCCGATATTGCTCTTTTCTCTAGTGTTGCTCTCTTATCCAGTGCTGCTCTTTGACTTCAAAATATATATATATATATATACACTAGATATTGCCTACGCCTGAAGACATAGAGTAATAAAAAAAATACTTAACAATAAATATATTTGTATTCACATCCAAAATCAAATTATAAACATAAAATAGAGAAGAAATGAATTTAAGCACAAGTTGTAGTTGGGATGAGCGGTGATAATAGAAGTGGGTGGTAGTAGTGGTAGTAAGAGATAGTGATGATTGTGGTGAGTGATGACGGCTGTGGTAATGATGACTGTCGTGAGTGGCAACGATGATGGTGATGGTGAGTTTTGGGTGATGATAGTGATAGTGATAGTCATGAATGACGGTGGTGGGTGACAATGATAGTTATTGGCAGTGGTGGTGGGCAATGACGATGGCAGTGGTGGGCGATGACAAGTGCTTCTGGGCGACAATGTAATAGGTGGTGGTAAATGGTGGTGGTGGTGTTGGTGGTAGGTGTTGGGAGTTTGGTGCTAATGGTTGGTGGTGATAGTGGGTTGTGGTAGTGGATGATGATGGGCAATAATAATAATGGTGGGTGATTGGTAGTAATGATAATAAATATAAGAATGAGACGATGGTGGTGATAGATGGTGGCGGTGGATGACAGTAATAGGAATCAATGGTGGGGCAGTGATAGCGGTGGGGTGGCAGTGGTGATGAGGGTGGTGGGGTGGCAACAATGGTGATGAAGCGGTGGAGATGGGGGTGCGACAGTGATAGTGGTGGTGGTGTTAGGATAAAGATGACGATGATGGTAGGGGTGGGAGTGGTTGTAGTTGTAATGGTGGTGGTAGGGATGGCGACAGTGGTGCTGGTGGGGGCTGTGGCGGCAGGGGTGCTAGTGATCGCGGTGAGGTGACGACAGTGGTGATGGTGGTGGGGATGGTGATGGTATTGGTATTGTGTGTTGTGTATGCATTTGTGTGGGTGGGTGGGTCAGTGTGTGTTCGTGGGTCATTTTGTGTGTTGTATGTGCACGAGTATTGTGTGTGTGTGTGTGAGTTTTGATTTAAAAAAAGAAAGAAGGAGTTTTTCATATGTGTGTTTCTGTATTGTGTGCATTTGTGTGCGTAGACATTTGTGTGATTCTTAATAATTAGTAAATGTGATTTATATATGTAGAATATGTCATGGAATAATATGATTTTGGAAAGAGAGGGATTCAACAATATTTCATATCTCATTCAAAGATGTTTGAGTTGTGTGCAGTGTTGAAAGAAAGATTGCCTACTCATTCAATAATGTTGGGTTTGATTAATTCTTATGAGACAAATCATTGCCGCAGTTAATTCCTAGGAGTATATAGCTTATTAGAGTTGAGTGGAGTTATTTCTAAGATTTGATCATAATTGGTAGCAAGTAGCTTGGGGACTGTATTGGAAATTATCTTGTTTTGATTTTTGCTGGACATGGCTGAACTCCATTGCTTAAGAGAATACCTTAAAGTTTTTTTTCTTTTTTTCTTTTTTTTTTTGTGTAAAGCTCTATTTATTTTATCAATAAAAATTCAAGTTTTATTATAATTTGGATCTTATTTCATGGGTTGATGGNTGGGGACTGTATTGGAAATTATCTTGTTTTGATTTTTGCTGGACATGGTTGAACTCCATTGCTTAAGAGAATACCTTAAAGTTTTTTTCTTTTTTTCTTTTTTTTTTGTGTAAAGCTCTATTTATTTTATCAATAAAAATTCAAGTTTTATTATAATTTGGATCTTATTTCATGGGTTGATGGATGTATTGAAAATTAGAATTTTGATGTGTTTATAGTAGGAAATTGATTATGTCTCAATAGTATTGTTCAACTAAAATATATAATAGAAATTAAAGTGATTATCAAATATGTTTTGTGTTTTAGTTTTTAGATTTTTTAAAACAAAAGCTGCAGCCAAACACATTATATGTTTCAACTTTTTACCACAGAAAAAAAAATTGATTTTATTTTTATTTTTATTTTTTTTTAAAAAAAACATAAAAATAAAAATATTACCAAACACTCTAAGGATTGTTGGGTAATGGGNACTGATTTTATTTTATTTTATTTTTCTTTTAAAAAAACATAAAAATAAAAATATTACCAAACACTCTAAGGATTGTTGGGTAATGGGATATCGGGGCCTAACAAAATAGATTTAGAGAAAATGGTTCAAAGAACCTCTAAATTACATGTTTATATGAAAAATTCAGTCCCAAATTTTTAAACCCAGTCCACAGCTGGCCCGAAAATTAAACCCTATAATTATGGGTTTCGTCACACCTAGGGGGTGAGTAGTTTTGGAAAGATGAGTAAAGGGTTAAAGATCCAAAAGACAATTATATCCCTTAAAATGGCTACGAATTTAATTGATTAAGGATAAAATAGTTATTTAAAAGACAAATAGTTGTTAATAATTATGATATATTCGTGGATCCTAAATGTGTATGTGTTACATACCAAATATGGGTATAAACTGAATTAAATGTTGAATCTTATTTTTAAAAAGATGAATTTAAGTTTAAAAAAATTCAAAAAAATCAGTTTAAATCTCTCCTTAAAATTCATCCAAACAAGCTCAAAGTTATTGAGCCTTATTATAGTAGTGGTACAATCCACCGTCACCGGTAGGTGTCTATGTATTCAACGATGGTGATTAAGTTGACAGAAATGGACAAATTTTAAAACTATCCTCATCAATCAAGTTGTGCTTTTATTCGCATGAAAAGTTAAAAAGAATCTTCACATGAATTTCACGTGATGACATTAACCATTTTATCTACTTTGTTTTATATGAACCCCCAAGTCTTCCTTTCTTGTCTATTGGAGATAATTTTATGGAGTTGACTCCTGTATACCATATCATTATTTATTATTTTTGTGAATATTTTTTTTTATTATTGTGATTCCAAAAAAAATAATAAAAATAATTACCATAAAGTGTTAAAAAAACAGTCACAAAAGTGGTAAATTATCCATAAAAGTGATAATTTTTTTTTTGCACAAAAAAAATGATAAAAATAGTTGTCATAATAGTAGTAAAAATACCCACAAAGTGATATTTTTTTTATTATAAAATGACTCACAAAAATTATAAAACACCCGTTAAGATAGTAAAATTTGAAAGTATAGTACCGAAATAAATCTTGTTTGAAGTTAATTTATTAAATTAATCACTCACAATTATTGAATTGATTGTGGCTTCCAACATATTTTAAACTCATTACTAATTCAATAATTGTGATGAATTAAGTTAATAGATTATGTTACCAATTTTGATCAAAATCTCATATTTGTATAAAAAAATCTTTTGTGTTGTCTTTATTTTGATTGATCCGTAATATCAACAATATAATTGGCTGATAAGCTCTATTTCGTCTCGTCTTAATTTAAGTCTCTATCTATCGTATAGTCCTCCGTCCTAAGAACATGATATTGGGAGAATTGCAATTCTATCTGAATAATAATATCAATTCTATCTTATAGTATAATGATTTTCTTCATAATACTAATTTTACCCCCATTATTAAATGTAATGTGATTACCCTTCTGTTAATTGGATAAAATACAATACAAAAATCTAATATTTTGAAAATGTTACATAACTCAAATGAAATCTAAAAATTAAAACACAAATGCATATCATCTTTTGAATCAATGGATGAGTGGGCGATGAGTGGGCTCCACTGAAAAAATTAATGGGATTCACTAATCCAAGGGATGATATGCATTTAGATTGTAATTTTTTGGGTTTCATCTGAGTTTTGTAGCATTGCTCATGAAAATATATCATGTAATTGTAGGTTAAATTAACAACTATTTAATTATTTCACAAGTGAATAAGGAAAAAAAACACAGAAATTTCTGGTAGATCCACTAATAAAGAAACAATATCAATGAAATTTTAGATAATATAATGTTATTTTTCATGTAAAGCAATTTACATGAGTGTAGATAAAAAATTAATGGGGAGTAAATTGTGATTTTTGGGGAAAAAAATTAGCATGAAAATTGGAAGTTTTGGTTTGTAATAATGGGCTAAACAAGAAGTGATATGAAGTTTCAAATAGTATAAAGGTATCTTTGAAGGTAAAATACTTTACAAAGAGTATGGGTGAAGTTTTTCTTTATATATTTGTCTATTATTTGTAATGTTATACAATTCAAATGCATAAATCCGACTCAAAAAATATAGCCCACAATTTGCATCAAATTGTCTAAATTGAACGAAATTTTGTCGCATTTGGTACAATTTTTAGCTTTTTTGAAACTTGTTAGGACAATAGCCCTGAGCCACTGGTGTTAATTTGATCAATTGATTGGGCCTGTCAGGTCAAATCCAAGGCCCACGACCTGTCCCTTTGGGCTATCAATTTATTCCCAAGCCACCGCGTGTCAAGCTGGTCTAGTTCATGTTCTGGCAGCCTTCCAAAACCTCGGGCTATGTTCTCCATTGAAAGTTGAGAAATTTAGAGGTTAGTCCTCCAAAATGGATTTGAATTTAAGTCCGTTAAAATTTTTTATTTATTGTGAAGTCTTTTTTTTGTCAATTTTATCAGACTATCCTTTTCTTTTACAAGTGAAGTAAAACTAAAAATTAAAAACTCCTAAATCTAAAAAATTTGACTAATATTACATTTTGGTATATGTATATACCAAAATGTAATAAAGTGCGGAATTCATATGAGTTCAAAAAGCATAACAAGATGTAGAATAATTTTACAAACAAAAGTACATAAATTACAATATGAAATAAAATTAAGATACTTACAATACTAGCACTAAGTGGACTAGTAGTAAAAGAGGATAGGAGAGAAACTCTTCATTTACATTATTTTGAGAGATCTCTAAAATACAGGGTTTTGGTGGAGGTGGGAGTGTTTTGCTAGGTGTGTAATGGTTTATATGCCTTTGCAAAAGACTTCCCCTTCCATCCCAGAAGAGACCTTAATATAAACGTAAGGATTTCTGAAGGAATCTTTAGCCATAATGTCCTTTTCTGCTTTATCTCTTGATAAAAGACTTTCACCTTAACTTTCGATGAAAAAGTATGGGTAAAATATTTTTACTTGGGTAACTTTTGACAAAAAAACTCTTAATGGGTCCTGATGCCTGAAAATTAGGGCAGAGGGCTAAGTGGGTCCTTGCCTCAAGAGAAAAGAATCTACTTTCGGTGGAAAAGCAGAGCACATGGGTATTGTCAATTACTTTTCTTGGGGAAATGGCTGATGTACTGACAGAGCACATGTGTATTGTAAGCTATTTTTCTTGGGAAAATGGCTGATTTACTGATTGATATCTTAATATTATACGTAATAGACAACTTTTCTTTTTTTAGGTGAAGAAAGTAGTAAGTGAAGCTATCACGCATAAGGAGAAGAATCAAGGAGAAGCTAGGTCAGGAGTAAGGTCATTAATTCCATCAAATGGATCCTGGCTATCTGGACCCAAATCTACAAATGGGTTAATGGACCTTGCAGATGATGTCGGGGAGGATGAATCACTACAACTTGCTGCCTGTTGAAGAAGTTTTTAGGATAGGGCAATGAGCTCAGAAGACTTCTGCTTTGACTGTTTTGATGATTCTGAGGGCTTACTGGAGTCCTTAGAGGAAGACTTCTTTTGCTTATGTTTTGTTGCTTGCAGCGGGGCTGGAGTCAGGGTTTTCTCTGGTGTAGAAACCCTTAGGGCCGGCAGAGCCTTTGCTGGTGTTGAAATTACTGGTGGAAGGGTAGCTGCAATAGTTGGTACTATAACTGGTGCCAGAACCTTTACTGGGAACCCTTTTTTGACTTGGGCAATGATGCGGTCATGTTGGAACCTGGGCCACCATTTCACATTGGATTGCCTGCAAACAAAGTTAGAACATATTTCTCAAGACCACTTATAGATCCAAGGAAGTTTATATTGGGTAAAGAAAATTAACAAACTCGTGAAATGAGTTCTGTCATAAAAACAAAGTTTATAAACAAAAGAAAAATAAGTAACCTGATCTTGTAGGTCGAGTGGAAGAATTTCAGGTATGGGGCCATGAAGATGCCACCACTGTGCGAACCAAGCAGGAATTTGGATCTTGAAATTCTTATCGAACTGAATGAACCAGGAGTGAGTTAATGACTCATCCTGATAGAGGAGAAGTTTATACCATGAATCAATGTAATCATAGTAGTTAAACTTCTTTTCATATCTCTCGAGGTCTCTGAGCAATGAAGGATGAGATCCCCATTTTTTGAGAGAAATGAACTTTAAAATATATAAGGAATGATATATGACTTTACTGGATTCTTTCTTATCAAATATGGGTTTCTCTGGGTCAGACGGGGTAAATTTCCATCCTAGTTCAAGATATGCATTTACTAGATCTTTTGGGTTGCTTAGGTGAGCATGGATTGGTTCAATGACGAATACTGGTTGAGGTTCATCTTTCTTAACATAATCAACTTTAGGGCCTTTTTGGGCTACAAAAGTTGGTTGGGAACTAGATACTGGGTAAGGATTAACTAGTTGACTAGGGGTAACTAGTTGGTTATTTTTTATGGTCGAAGAAGAACCAACAAATTGGGTTGGGCCATCTGAAAGAAAGTATATGGGGCCACCAAAGTGGACTGGACTACTGACCCTATATGACTAGGATTACCAAGAGGTTGGTAACGATTGACAATTAGGATAGGGATGTTTGTGGGCTTGGCAAGGCTAATGGGCTTGACAAGACTAATTATTTTTGTTTTTGTTCTCTCCCGACTTTGGAAGAGGTACTGGGCTTAGGAGATTTCCTGTCCGCCATGAGATACCTGCAAAAATTCTCAGGTTAGAAAATCAGGAATGCAGTTATTATTGCTTTTAATATATTCAATTTTAAAATCGAAAATACTTAAAATAGATTGCCATCTGGCAAAAATCTGCTTACTAGCAATGTTTTGTACATCATTTTTCAAAACATATTTTGCAGATTTACAATCAAGTCTAATTAGAAATTTTTGATTTAATACATCATCCTGGAATTTAGAGATACACAAGACAATAGATAATTTTTTTTTTAATAGTACTATAATTTGCTTGTGCTTTATTTCAGATACCAGAGTGGAAACGAACGATTTATTCTTGGAAATCTGGAATAAGTTTTTGAAGGAGAATACCACCGTAGCCAATGTCGGAAGCATCAGTTTGGATGATTTTAAAGGAATCAACCAAAGGAATACCAAGGTAAGACAAAGTTTTTATGAACTGCTTGACTTGTTTAACAATGGATGTAAGAACAGAAGTCCAAGGAGGAGGATTTCCTTTGAGTCTGTCATATAAAGGTTTGACGATTTTCCTAAAATCCTGATAGAAGTTAGAAACATAGTTAGGGGAATCTAAGAACCTCTAAAGTTGGGTTTTATCTGTGATCTCATCAGGGAACCTATCTGCAAATTGGATAGAACGACTGATGGGAACAATAGTAGACTGCTGGATGTTGTATCCAAGGAACCTTACTAAGGTTTGGAATAACTTGATTTTATTGACTGAGATGACTAGACCATTGTGTCTGACTATCTCAAGGAATGCATAGAGGTGTTTCTAATGTTCTTCTATAGATCTGAAGAAGATGAGAATGTCATCTATATAAACTATAGAAAAATGACTAATGAAATTAAAAATTTCATTCATTATATTTAAAATTTACTAGATGCATTTTTTAATCCAAAAGACATTACTTTCCATTCGTAATGGCCAAAAGAAGTTGTAAATGCAGTCTTATATCTATCTTCTGGAGATATAAGGATTTGCCAGTAACCACTTTTTAAATCAAATTTTGAAAAAATTACTGAATTATTAAGTCTTTTAATTAATTCATGTTTGTTTGGAATTGGATACTTGATCCATTGCAACACAAAATTTAAAGGCTTGTAATTAATTACTAGTTTTGGTACGTCTCTCTCTAATTTCGCATTTTTGATGACATAAAAAGCTGGGCATGACCAAGAAGATTTACTCTTTCTAATGATACAATTTTTATGTAATTCAAAAATCTCTTTTTTGCAGATTGTCATTATTACTTCATGGTTTATTTGGATAGGTGTAGATTTAGTGGGAATATCTGTTTCACTAAATCCTTTTAGATATAGAAGTTTTACCATATATTTTTTTCTGTGCCAAAAAGCTGTAGGAAGGTTAGAACATATTTCTACTTCCATTTATAATTTAAATTGTTCGATTTGTTCAAGTAAAATTGGGTTTGTCAATTGTTCTTGAACTCTTTTATGGTGAATTTCTTCTTTGAAAAATTTTACTTGTTGATTTTTTTTGATTAATTAAATTAAGATACTTAGAGACTAAATGGTCTTTAAGTTGTCGCGTCTTAGTTTCTGGTTTACTAATAAACTGAAAAGTTACTGTGACCAAATGGCTTAGTGGTTATCCCCTTAGTGTCAGTCATAAAAGGATATAGAAGATATACGAATGGCAACCCAAGGATAACTTCACTAGTCATATTTTGTACTACGACAAAAAATATTTTAAAACATACATTGTCTTGACAAATATGTACATTTGACAACTTGTATTTAACTTTCATTTTACTACCATTTACTGAACTAAGTTTCTCAATTATTTTTTTATAATACTTAGTTGGTATAACTCCTTCTTGAATACAGTTAACATCTGCACCTGTATCAATAAGGGCAATGGTTTTTAATTCATAATCATTGTCAATACTGATTTTTACTTGAGAATACCATTTTTGAAAACTAATTTTGTTAACCAGATTAATTTGTTAATTATCATTTGTTTGTGAATACCCATCATAAAATGGCANGGCAATTGTTTCTAATTCATAATCATTGTCAATAATGATTTTTACTTGAGAATACCATTTTTGAAAACTAATTTTGTTAACCAGATTAATTTGTTAATTATCATTTGTTTGTGAATACCCATCATAAAATGGCAGCTTTGTTACACCCGAAGTTTCCACTAAAGAGGTGGAGGTTACAGGTATCCGTTGTNCACCCATCATAAAATGGCAACTTCGTTACACCCGAAGTTTCCACTAAAGAGGTGGAGGTTACAGGTATCCGTTGTAATTATGTTCCATACTGAGATTTTGTCTCAGATTGATCATTTACTAATGGTTGTTTTTCAGGATCAAAATCCTTTGGAACGCCAAAATTATCAATGTGTAGAAAACTTAAAGCTTCGGCAAATTTTTTGTCTTGAGCTCTTAGTTCTTGGAGAAACAAGAGTAGATTGAACTGGATGAAATATCCCAAAAGTATCCCATCGAGACATCTATAAAACTAGTTGGCTCCTTAAAGCCTTTAATGAAGAATTACAAGTAAAAACTATTGAACAAGTATATCCTCTTTTTAAGGATGAACAAACTTGTCAACTGTTATGTCCCAAAACCCTTAAAAAATATAGGGAAAAAAGGATTTAATTTCATTCACCTAGGGTTAGTACAAGTGGCAATTAAACCATTAACTCAACAAGGAAAAAATTATGCAATCTTGTTAACTTTGAGAGATGCTAGGTTTTTAGAATATAAACCTAGTATCATTGGTATAATGAAAACAGTTCTCCATAAAGGACCAATTTATTTTAATTGTTTTCCTGATTTTACCTTAAGTTTAGGATGCAAAAATACTCCTTTAGCTTTAACCTTAGGAATAAAACTTACAGGAAGCATCACTAAATTGGTAAAAGAAACTGAATCAATAGTACTTATCTACAGGATTTACTATAAATGCATTACCACAAACTTGAATGTGCATGCATTACAAAAGAGTCCTTTAGGAAGCACTACACTGATTCAAGCTAGTACTAGTCAAACTAACATCCAAGCTCCTAAGCAAATCCTCTGGAAGGATATAACGCTCCTAGAATCTTGGATAGTAAAAAATAAAAATCATGATAAAGATAGTGAAAACACCACTACAAATGTTGAAAGCATCCACCAATTATCGGATGGCTTAGTAAGAATCTCCTTTGATTCTGCAAGATCTAGTAGATCAAACAAATCTATTCAAATTAATGAAGGTAGAAAATCTGAATCTAGTTCTAGACTCTCTAAACAAGATCAAGAAATAGATAAAGAAATTCAAAGACTTTTTAAGTTAAAAGGAATTGATAATTCCTCTTCACAAATTAGTAAGCCGTGTTATACTCCACATCAGAGTATGCCACAAAATACAGAAGAAGATGAAGAAGAAGACTTCACCCCTTCTCCTACTGCTAGTGACCTCCAGAGTAACGCCCCAGTAAACCACAAGTTACTCATGATTAGGAAAGAGTCTAGTACCTTATTCATGCCTGATATGAATAGATTAAAAATAGACTTTGAATCATCTGGAAATGAATCTAAAAGATAGAATTATTTTAAAAGATTCAGCTCACAACAACAGATTGAAATAAGAAGACAATGAGTTAAGCTAATGTATAAACTAAAAGCTGAAATCCTATTCTTTGATTATCTTGATAACTTCCATAAAGAAGTTAATGTTGTTACACAATACAAGTGGAAAACAGAAAAATCCACTATATCATCTAGTCACCCTCTAGTAGAAACCATAGTTATTGATCATGGTGGATCTGTAGTTGCCTCACCTTTCAAACTCTCCACTGATGAGTCTGAGAAAAAAATTGTTGAACAAAATAATTTTACTAACCAAAGCTTAATTACTATAGACAAATAGTTAGATAAAATTGAAAATAAAATTGATGAAATTAAACTGGGTATTAAATTAGAACAACCTCTAATTCACCTACCTAAAGAGCGTAGTAAATTAGGAGTTAAAGATAGCCAAAACATTGAGAAAATTGAAAAGTTTATTTCTAAAATGAAGCTAAAAGAACCATCTTCCAAAAAGAAATAAAGTCCTTCTCAAATTACTGTCATTAATCAAACTTCTAATGATTCATCAGATGTTTGCTCAGTAAGTTCATCTGATTCAGAGATTCCTTTAAAATCATCCAAATTGATGTCTCTGACATTGGCTACGGTGGTATTCTCCTTCAAAAACTTACTTCAGACCCCAAAAACAAATCGTTCGTTTTCACTCTGATATCTGGAATAAAGCACAAGCAAATTATAGTACTATTAAAAAAAAATTATATATTGTCCTATGTATCTCTAAATTCTAGGATGATATATTAAATCAAAAATTTCTAATTAGAGTTGATTGTAAATCTACAAAATATGTTTTGAAAAATGATGTATAAAACATTCCTAGTAAGTAGATTTTTGCCAGATGGCAATCTATTTTAAGTATTTTCGATTTTAACATCGAATATATTAATAGCAGTAATAACTGCATTCCTGATTTCCTAACCCGATAATTTTTGCAGGGATCCCATGGCGGACAGGAAACCTCCTAAGCCCAGTACCTCTTCCAAAGTCGAGAGAGAACAAAAATAAAAACAATTAGTCTTGCAAGCCCATTAGCCTTGCCAAGCCCACAAACATCCTCTATCCAAATTGTCAATCGTTACCAATCTCTTGGTAATCCTAGTCATATAAGGTCAGTAGTCCAGTCCATTTTAGTGGTTCCATCTACTTTCCTTCAGATGGCCCAACAAGGCCCAACCCAATTTGTTGGTCCATCTTCGACCATCAAAAATAACCAACTAGTTACCCCTAGTCAACTAGTTAATCCTTACCCAATATCTAGTTCCCAACCAATTTTTGTAGCCTAAAAAGACCCTAAAGTTGATTATATTAAGAAAGGTGAATCTCAACCAGTATTCGTCATTGAACCAATCCATGCTCACCTAAGCAACCTAAAAGATCTAATAAATGCATATCTCGAACCAGGATGGAACTTTATCCCATCTGACCCAGAGAAAACATTTACTTTTTACCAGGATATTTTATTCTTTATCCAATCTATTTCTATCAAACTCATATTTGATAAGAAAGAACCCAGTAAAGTCATATATCATTCCTTATATATTTTAATGTTCATTTCTCTCAAAGAATGGGGATCATATCCTTCATTACTCAGAGACCTCGAGAGATATGAAAAGAAATTTAGCTACTATGATTACATTGATTCATGATATAAACTTTTCCTCTATCAAGATGAGTCATTAACTCACTCCTAGTTCATTCAGTTTGATAAGAATTTCAAGAGCCAAATTCCTGTTTGGTTCGCACAGTGGTGGCATCTTCATGGCCCCATACCTGAAATTCTTCCACTAAACCTACAAGATCAGGTCACTTTATTTTGCTTCTGTTTATAAACCTTATTTTTATGACAGAACTCATTTCACGAGTTTGTTAATTTTTTTTACCTAATATAAACTTCCTTGGATCTATAAGTGGTCTTGAGAAATATGTTCTAACTTTGTTTGTAGGCAATCCAATGTGAAATGGTGGCCCAGGTTCCAACATGACCGCATCATTGTCCTAAGTCAAAAAGAAGTTCCCAGTAAAGGTTCCGGCACCAATTTCAATATCAACTGTTGCAGCTACCCTTCCACCAGTAACTCTAACACCAGCAAAGGCTCTGCCGGCCCTTAGGGTTTCTACACCAGAGAAAACCCTGACTCCAGCCCCGCTACAAGCAGCAAAACATAAGCAAAAGAAGTCCTCCTCTAAGGATTCCAGTAAGCCTTTAGAATCATCAAAGCAGAAGTCTTCTAAGCTCATTGCCCTAGCCTAGAAACTTCTTCAACAGGCAGCAAGTTGTAGTGATTCATCCTCCCCGACATCATCTGCAGGATTCATTAACCCATTTGTAGATTTGGGTCCAAATAGTCAGGATCCATTTGATGGAATTGATGACCTCACTCCTGACCTAGCTTCTCCTTGATTCTTCGCCTTATGTGTGATAGCTTCACTCACTACTTTTTTCACCTAAAGAAAGAAAAGTTGTCTATTACTTATAATATTAAGATATCAATCAGTACATCAGCTCTTTCCCCAAGAAAAGTAGCTGACAATACCCATGTGCTCTGCTTTTCCATCGAAAGTAAATTCTTTTCTCCTGAGCCAGGGACCCACTTAGCACTCTGCCCTAATTTTCAGACATCAGGACCCATTAAGAGTTTTTTGTCAAAAGTTACCTAAGTAAAAGTATTTTACCCATATTTTTCCACCGAAAGTTAAGGTGAAAGTCTTTTGCAAAGGCACATAAACCATTACACACCTAGCAAAACACTCTCACCTCCACCAAAACCCTGTATTTTAGAGATCTCTCATAATAATGCAAATGAAGAGTTTTGTCCTATCCTCTTTCACTACTAGCCCACTTAGTGCTAGTATTTTAAGTATCTTAGTTTTATTTCATATTGTAATTTATGTACTTTTGTTTGTAAAATTATTCTACACCTTGTGATTCTCCTTGAACTTACATGAATTCCGCACTTTCAACTATAGTAACATTAAAAAAAAAAAATATAGTAACATTCAAATATAAAAAAAAAGGTGAAAATTGGAAGTAAGTTTTTCAAGATGTACTTGTTTGGAGATAAGTCCTCCAAGAAAACTTATATAAAAGCTAAGTCTATATTTAAAATTATATGTAATGACTTAAATTTAATTTTTTTTTTATATCAAAAATACCCTTTCTTGAAAAGAGGTTAAATTAGTTTTCTATTTTGAATATAGTTATCCCTTAATTAAATGTCAATTAAAATATACCAATAAAATCTTTATCATAAATTTAAAATTCAAATTCAAATCTCTCTCTCTCTCTAATGGTGTTGTTTCATCAATGTACATCTTTTAATTTTCTATGAATTATGTCAATTTTGTGGGTAACGGATGAGAATCTTTGGTCCTTATTAATTTTTTGTTTTTTGTAATTTGTGGTCTTTTTTGTGGGGGTTAATTTGTTAAATTGAATGTTTCATGTTACAATTTTATTTATTATGTTACTATTTATGTTACTGTTTTTGTTGAGTACGTTACTGTTTATGTTTTTATTATTTTGGACATGTTACTGTTTTTGTTGAACATGTTACTACTATTATTTTCGTAAATATTAATATTTTATGTTACTATTTTTTTATGTTTTTAAATATTACTATTTTTTGCGTTTAAATTTGAGAGAAATAATTATTGTTAAATATGTTGTAATTTTTGTTAAGCATGTTATTATTTTTGTTGTACATGTTACTATTGTTATTTTTTTAAAATATTAATATTGAATGTTTCAATTTTTTTATGTTTAAATGTTACTATTTTTTTGTGTTTAAATGTATTATTTTTTTTGTCCAAATAATAACTTTTTTTTGTATTTGAATGTTACTATTTTTTATTTTTAATGTTACTATATATATATATATATGAGAGAGAAAAATTTTTACTGTTAGTTAAACTCTTAACCTATATATGAATATAAATAGATATGAGAGAAAAAATATATTAATGTTAGTCAAACTCTTAAGATTTAGGAGTTTTTAATTTTTAATTTTATTTCACTTCTAAAGGGAAGGGATAGTATGATAAAATTAACAAAAAACGGATTTCGTAACAAATAAGTTTTCTTGACGGACTTAAGTCCAAACAAATCCATATAGGGGGGTCTGGGCTCCAAATTTCCCAAAAGTTATCATTTAGACACAAAAAATAATACCATTTAAACACAAAAAAAGTAACATTTAAACATAAAAAATAGTAACATTCAATATTAATATTTTAAAAAAATAACAATGGTAACATGTTCAACAAAAATAATAACATACTTAATAAAAACAATAACATTCTTAACAATAATTATCTCTCTCAAATTCAAACACAAAAATAGTATCATTTAAACACAAAAATAGTATATTAAAAAAAAAATAGTAACATTGAATATTCATATTTAGAAAAATAATGGTAGTAACATACTCAACTAAAACAGTAACATGCTCAAAATAATAGTAATATAAACAGTAACATACTTAACAAAAACAGTAACGTGAACAATAATTAGATAGTTTTGATGGATAAATGAAACATTAAGATTTGTATGCATACGACATAGATATCTGACATGAAGAAAAGACACTTTGATCTATGAAGCACTAGAAAAAAAAAATAATAGAGAGACACTTACAGGTTCTAAAGGTCGTGGCATTTCTTGTGCTCCGACATTTGTCGTGCTTGACATGCAACTTTCATTGGATCAATTGCGCCCCTTAATGACCTTGGATCATGAAAACCACTATCATTCCATTCCATCCATTTGTTGTCTCTCTTCCAGCAACACCTTCAACTGGAANAATAGACTTTGAATCATCTGGAAATGAATCTAAAAGATAGAATTATTTTAAAAGATTCAGCTCACAACAACAGATTGAAATAAGAAGACAATGAGTTAAGCTAATGTATAAACTAAAAGCTGAAATCCTATTCTTTGATTATCTTGATAACTTCCATAAAGAAGTTAATGTTGTTACACAATACAAGTGGAAAACAGAAAAATCCACTATATCATCTAGTCACCCTCTAGTAGAAACCATAGTTATTGATCATGGTGGATCTGTAGTTGCCTCACCTTTCAAACTCTCCACTGATGAGTCTGAGAAAAAAATTGTTGAACAAAATAATTTTACTAACCAAAGCTTAATTACTATAGACAAATAGTTAGATAAAATTGAAAATAAAATTGATGAAATTAAACTGGGTATTAAATTAGAACAACCTCTAATTCACCTACCTAAAGACCGTAGTAAATTAGGAGTTAAAGATAGCCAAAACATTGAGAAAATTGAAAAGTTTATTTCTAAAATGAAGCTAAAAGAACCATCTTCCAAAAAGAAAGAAAGTCCTTCTCAAATTACTGTCATTAATCAAACTTCTAATGATTCATCAGATGTTTGCTCAGTAAGTTCATCTGATTCAGAGATTCCTTTAAAATCATCCAAATTGATGTCTCTGACATTGGCTACGGTGGTATTCTCCTTCAAAAACTTACTTCAGACCCCAAAAACAAATCGTTCGTTTTCACTCTGATATCTGGAATAAAGCACAAGCAAATTATAGTACTATTAAAAAAAAATTATATATTGTCCTATGTATCTCTAAATTCTAGGATGATATATTAAATCAAAAATTTCTAATTAGAGTTGATTGTAAATCTACAAAATATGTTTTGAAAAATGATGTATAAAACATTCCTAGTAAGTAGATTTTTGCCAGATGGCAATTTATTTTAAGTATTTTCGATTTTAACATCGAATATATTAATAGCAGTAATAACTGCATTCCTGATTTCCTAACCCGATAATTTTTGCAGGGATCCCATGGCGGACAGGAAACCTCCTAAGCCCAGTACCTCTTCCAAAGTCGAGAGAGAACAAAAATAAAAACAATTAGTCTTGCAAGCCCATTAGCCTTGCCAAGCCCACAAACATCCTCTATCCAAATTGTCAATCGTTACCAACCTCTTGGTAATCCTAGTCATATAAGGTCAGTAGTCCAGTCCATTTTAGTGGTTCCATCTACTTTCCTTCAGATGGCCCAACAAGGCCCAACCCAATTTGTTGGTCCATCTTCGACCATCAAAAATAACCAACTAGTTACCCCTAGTCAACTAGTTAATCCTTACCCAGTATCTAGTTTCTAACCAATTTTTGTAGCCTAAAAAGACCCTAAAGTTGATTATATTAAGAAAGGTGAACCTCAACCAGNTCTAACCAATTTTTGTAGCCTAAAAAGACCCTAAAGTTGATTATATTAAGAAAGGTGAACCTCAACCAGTATTCGTCATTGAACCAATCCATGCTCACATAAGCAACCTAAAAGATCTAATAAATGCATATCTCGAATCAGGATGGAACTTTATCCCATCTGACCCAGAGAAAACATTTAATTTTTACCAGGATATTTTGTTCTTTACCCAATCTATTTCTATCAAACTCATATTTGATAAGAAAGAACCCAGTAAAGTCATATNATATATATATATATATATATATATATATATATATATATATTTATATATATATATAAATGTTCTAGTTGCTGCTTGATTCAGATTTTGAGTTTGAATTTAAATTTGAATTGTTAATGAAATCTTTTGATCTGAAATTGAATTAATAGACCAATGATTTTGTCGTAATTTAAGCATCAGATTATGATATATTCGGTTTTCATAATAAATTGAATAATCTGTTACCATATCTATGTCAAAGATCTAACATATGACTTTTCATAATTGACCAAATTTAACACTGTTAGGGATATTTTTGAGATAAAAAAAAAAGTAGACTTAAGTCATTACACATAATTTTAAACATGAACTTAACCACTTATAAGTTTCCTTGTTGGACTTATCTCCAAACAAGTACATCTAAGGGGACTCACCTCCAATTTTCACTTGAAAGTATTGGTCCATTTGGTAAGGTTAATATAAAAAAAAAAAAAGAATAAAAAATGAGGGTGATAGATCTTTTATTTTTCAAGAATGAATCATTCTTTCTTTCCTTTATGTTTGTTAAGATCAAAAAAGTATTTTTTTTTTATTTTTTACATATTTTATCATTATATATGTATATAAAATTAATGTATACAATACATAATATGCAATTGATAAATATGATATATCTATATATCAAAAGATATATAAATAAAAAACAGATATTTCAACACACATAAATACATAATTAACTTTTCATCCACTTTTACTCCTAATTTTGGAGGGACTAATTTTTGTGAGTTGGAAGAAAAGCTCATCTATCCACTTTTTTATCTTTCTTATCTTCTTCCTTAACAAATATGATATTTTATCTTTTCCTCTACTTTTTTATTTTTTTATTTTTCTATAATACCAAACAAAGTATAAAATTTGAGACTATTCAAGCCATCAAAGCCCTACAAAATAAGATTATTGGTAGGCAGGAAGTGGAGTACCCAGCCCATAATGGAAGGCCCAACATAGCCCGAAGTTTTGGGGTTTAACTGCTCTACACCCTCCAGCCCAAAAGTCAGAGGGCTGTCTACCTGTAAATTATGCGATCCTCGCAAATCTTGAGACGCCGTCGTTTTAACATGATTACCTTCTTGCCTGGCAAGAAATTACTGCCTCAGTCAGCAGCTCAACTCTATTTGTTGAATCTTTAATTCAATTTTGGGGTTCAGAATCTTTTGAACTTTTTCTTGCGGAATCTTACCCTTGCCGCCCTCTCTCTCTCGCTCGATCAGACGCAACTCCTTCACAAGATAAAGCATGAGCAAAGGACCGGGCCTCTTCTCCGACTTCGGTAGAAAGGCCAAAGGTAAAGCTCTCTCTCTCTCTCTCTCTCTCT
>CAUOFW020002702.1:505945-623439 GCA_963454935.2 Ilex paraguariensis
TATACAATTGTTAGTATTTGTTTGAATTTAAATGTTTAAGTTATGACTGTTATTAAGATTTGAGATATTATTAGTGTTTTTTTTAATTTAAATGTTTATGGTTTTACTTGCATTTAAATATTTAGTATATATAAAATTAGAACTTAGATTGTTTAGAAGTAATTAAACTAAAATATATATTTTTTTTAACTGTTCGCTTTGCTTCGGTAAAGCGTGTCGCTTCGCTTCTCGCTTCTCGCCTAGGCGTTAGGAGCCTTGGTCGCTTCGGTTCGCTTTACGCCTTAAATAACACTGGTGCCACGTATGCTCAGAGATTCTAATGCTAGCCAGTGTTGTTTGATTGAGGCCTTGGCAGTTGGTGGCCTTGCTTCTGTAGTTTGGGTTAGCTATACACTTGCTAGTTTGATGTCACGGTATTGCTTGCCCTTGCTGTATGATGTACTGTTTGAGCATACTCTGCAATGATTGATTGCTATGCTTTGCTTGCTTATTTCTTTCCCTACCTGATCCTGTGCCTAATGTCTCCAGGTCCTTGCTTCAACTGTAATGAAGAAGGGAGGACTCTCCTCTGGTGATGTGGCAGCACAATACAAATATAAGAATGCCATAGTTGATGTCAACATTGATACAGAATCAAATGTAGCTCCTTAGACCTCTCTCTTTCTCTTTCTCAGTATAATATATCTTGTTGCTAAGAACAATTCCTTGGCTTTGCAGATCTCAACAACCCTCACTGTCACAGATGTTCCAGCATCTACCAAGACCATTGTTTCATGTAAATTGCCTGAATACAACTCTGGCAAGGTATCTTGCAGATTGACCATGGTCTTGAATTTATGATTTGCAACTAGGATAGTTCTCTGGCCTTATTGTTTGCTTTCTTTTGCAGATTGAATTTCAGTATTTCCATGAACATGGGAGTGTCACTACAGCTGTTGGTCTGAACAAGTCTCCAGCTCTTGATCTTTCAGCAACCATTGGTACTCCAAGTGTTGCCTTCGGCAGTGAAGCAACCTACTTGGTATCCTCCGGTAGTTTCACCAAGTATAATGCAGGAGTGCGCTTGACTAAGCCCAATTTCTGTGCATCCGTGATTTTGTAAGTTCAATGTTGCAAGGCTATTAACTGGTTTGGAACTTAATGAAAAAATCGTGTTCAACCATGTATTAATTTGGAATATAGCCTCATGAAAAATAAATGGACAGGGCTTTGTAATGTACTGTGCTCCTACTGAGTTGCTGGTCTGGCTTATTCTTCCAGGGCAGACAAAGGAGATGCACTAAGGGCCTCATATTTGCACCACCTGGATCATCTGAATAGGGGAGCGGCAGTGGGTGAGATCACTAGAAAGTTCTCCACAAATGATAGCACATTAACAGTTGGCTGTTCGTATACTGTTGATCCTCGGACGGTGGTAAAGGCTAAGCTCAACAACCATGGCAATCTTGGGGCTCTATTACAGCATGAGCTGAAACCCAAGTCCTTCCTGACAATCTGTGGATCTTTTGATACAAAAGCCATGGAGAAGAGCCCCAAGTTCGGATTGGCACTCTCTCTTAAGCCTTGATTGCCAATTTATTGTTATTTTTATATGATCAAATGATTGAATTCACACTTTCATTTTTTTCAGTAACTAGAAAAAGGAATTACCAATATGTACTTCTATGAGATTTATTCTTTTTTCATAATATAAGATTGATTTGAAGCTTGGTCTCTGTACCGGTCCTCAATGCGGGACAGATTCGAAGCCTTGTTGGATTGCTAAAGCTTGCATTAGAAAGATTTATTTTGGACAGGGGTGTTCAAATTATTGATTACTCGCAATTTTCTACTCTAACCGATTTTATTAAACGGTTAGCCAAAAAAATTGAGTAGGAATGCGGAAAGAGTTTTTGGTCTTCCAATTGAATTAGGTAAGAATGCGGAATATATATTAATTTTTGTATTCCTATATATATACTAAAAATCCCAATTTCTTAACTATATGGTTTAAACTTAAAATAATTGTTATTATATTTTTGTAACAATTATAATAGATTGATGTTCATGTTTTATTGTAATTGTTTTAGATTTTAGTGTTATTGGTTTATTGTATTGTTAAATTGATGTAAGTTATTTAATTAAATTATTAAAATGATCCAAAAATTAATAATTATAAAAATATTCACCTAATTTTTTATCTGATTTCTTATCCAATTAATTTGGCCCGAAATAGGGTTGAAATATCACACTTGATCGAGTAAAGTAGATTAAGAAAAAATTATTTCATAAAATATCGAATAAGAAGACAACAAATTATATTTCTTATCCATAAGATTGGTAAACACTCCTAATTTTGGGTAATGTGCTGTCTATCGACCTATTCAAAGTTCCCTAGAACCTCAGAGGCCAAAAGGTTAGAACTCTCGACAGTGTAGATAGTTTGAAAGGCAACGTCTGACTAGTAATATCTCGATATTTTAAATGCAAGTCTCATAATATGTGTCCTAATCGACACTTTTGACTAATGATTGAGGGTGGTGTTAATGAACAGTGAGGATGATTAGGTGGTGGTGGCAGAATGGTGGATGTGGGTAGTGGAGTGGAGGTGGCGGTGGTTATTTTGTTCTTTAATGGAAGAGAAGAGGAAGATAGGGTGGAAGACACCGAGGGATAGGAATGTCTTTTTCTTATCTCTGTTAACGGTATTAGCTGTTCTGTTTGATCCTAAATCACAAGGGGGTTATCTGTATATTTTTAAACGATAAAGGGGTGATGTGCTCTAAGGACAAACCACAAGGGGATAAAATGAAATTTGCCCTAATTTATATCCCATCGCTTTCATGACCAATTGGCCAGAACATCTGATTAGCTAATTGAGGACCATGGATGTGTTCAAGTCTTTCAAAACGACTAAGTCTACAGTGTTGAAAAAAAAATTAATACTGTATCAATATTTTATAAATTTTGTGGTTTTTTTTTTATAAAATTTGAGATTCATTTATAATATTTGAAAATTATTTACAATTTTTGAGAATCATTTACAATCTTTAAAGATAATTTAAAATTTTTGAGAATTACTTGGGATTGATCCTAAAAATTTTAGGATCGATTACAAACAGGTAACGTCAAAAGTCGTAAATAACTCTATAATAGTTATGAATTGGACCATAAAAATTGAAAATTTTTTAATTATAGAAAAATTTAAAAACTAATATTTCAATCCATAAAATTGAAAAAATTGAAATTTTTTTTGACACCATTGAGGTAGTCTTGTCCATAGCAATTAATTAGAGCAGAGAAAGGTGGCAAAGTAAAAGCACATGGATTTACTTTTGGGCAGAGTGGTCTCAATCACCAAGGACGACTATTCGTGATTCAGCTTTCCTTATGAACGTAAAAGACCGGTACTGGTTGCGGTTAGAGTGGAACTTTATGCTGGTTTTCCCGTTAAATTCATGGGAAAAATTCAAATACAACGAATGCCAATCACATTACACCTCATTTCATATTTAATCTATATGTTCTATAAACATAAATTCTAAAATAAATTAGGAAAAATTTCAGATACACTTTTTTTTTAGTTTGTCTTATCTTCAAGAACATTTTTTATTATTCAAAATTTTACTGAGACTCCTTTTAATTTATATTTAAACATTACTGACACCATTTACCTTTATATTAACATTTTTAATAAAAAAAAATTATTCAAAAATATCAAAATTATCCCTACATAGATTTCAAACAATCTTTCTACATAAAAATCAAGTCGATTAAAATTTATTTTTTCTATAAATTAAAATTTGAGTTCATTAAAATTTATTTTCTACATATTAAAATTTGAGCCAATTAAAATTTAATTCAACCTGATTAAATTTTATTTTTTTAAGTATCAAAATTCCAGACGATTTGAGCTCTTCTTGAACCATTAGTGTCGATCAAAATTTGCTTCGAGCCGATTAAAATCCGTGTTAATTAAAATTAAATTCAAGTTGATTAAAATTCATTTTTTACGTATCAAAATTTGAATCAGTTAAAATTTATATTTTTTATGTATCAAAAATTAAATTTTAATTAGCTCGAATAGAATTTTAATTATCTCCATTTTTAATACGTTCACAAATATAAATTTTAATTAACTCGAATCGAGTTTTAATCGGTTTAAATTTTAATATGTTAAAAAATTTTAAAAAAATAGATGAAGTCTCATTGGAGATATGTCTACCTATAAGGGGTATGGATGAAATTTTTCTTGAAGTATATTACGAACAATTTAGTAAAATTATATTTTAGTTAATATTTTTAATCTAATATGAAGTGTCAATGAAGATTCAAAAAATAGAATATGTATCCTTAAATATATAAACTAAAAAATGTGTGGTTGAAATTTTTCCAATAAATTAACACAACAAAAAAAATATAGGACAACCAAAGACCGAATTCTGAAAACTCGAAAATAAGAGAAAGGACATGTTTGGTTTGATTTTCAAACACAATTTTTTGTTCTTAAAACTCTAAAAACAAGGAAAATTTTGTTTGTTTAGTTTTTTGTTCTCCAATTTTTTGAAAATTTTGGGAAATAAGATGTAATTTTAGAGAACAACAAATGTTTTCATTGTTTTTTAAGGTAAAATGAAAACACAGGAAACACACTATCTCTAATTTAATGACGTCTCTCCTTCGAGTTTCGTTGGAGACAAAAAATGGTGACCAGCTGTTCATGTTCTCCACCGCACTCTCTTTCTCTCTTTCACAACTTTCCCTCTCTTCCTCCCTCTGTCTAATCTAGCTTCAGACTGTATATATACATAGATTTGAGACATAGATCTGTGCACGTCTGTGTGAGTGTGAGTGTGTGTGAGAACTCATCTCCTCTCTCCCTTTCTTTGCGCAACAGATCTGTATATGTACAGATATGTGTTCAAATTTGTATGTATACACAGATCTATACATATGTGTGTATATATATATATATACACATGCATTGTGTGATGTATGTGAGTGTGTAGGTTTTGTGTGTGTGCGCGCGCACACGATGTGCTATGCCTACGTGTGTTTGTTTTTGTTGGGTGAGAAGTTAATAGAGAGAGATGGTTGTTGTGTGGAAAGATAATGGAGAGAGAGGAAGACATTGCTGTGTGAAAAGATAATGGAGAAAGAGTTGCTGTGTGAGAAGGCGATGGACGTGACTGTCTGACTAGAGTAATCAGTTTTTTTTTTTTTATCAAAAGTGATAAGTTAAAAATTGGTTTTATGGTTGATTGTCCAAACAAGTTTTATTATTTTTTATTCTTTAAAACTATTTTCAAAAAAGTATAAGCAAACAGGTTTTGCAATCTAAAAATTTTTAAAAACACCTTCTTAAAACTCTTTTCAAAAATAATTTTCAGATACTGTTTTTTTTAGATTCAAACCAAACAAGCTACGTATATTTCTTTGCTGCTCTTGCTAGGGAATAATGACTTACAAGGAGATTTGATAATTCAAAACCAAAACACAAGGAATGTATCACAAGCTATTTCATTTTTTGAGTGATTCTAAACTGGTAACCAAATCAACCCACTTGCTTTCAAATGGTATCGTGTACGTGAACTACAACGTAAATATCAAGCTATCATTATCAAGTGCGGAGGAGAAGTCTTCAATTTATGCTTAATTTATTTCATTAACAAACATTTATTACAAGTCATATGCTCTTTATCCAATAATAATCTATATAAAAGAAAAGTCTTCAGTTACTATTCAATGATTTGTTTTTAGAAAATATACAATTATCTGCCATTGCCAGCTTTGGCCAGGATAGTGCAGGTGACAACAACAAATTTCCAAACCACTATGAAGACCAATGAAGAAACAAGAAAAGACATAGAGAGCAATTGCTCGACTCCAATAATTCGGGAAGAAGGCTTGAGATTGTAGACACGGAAAGTTTTAAATATTCTCAGATTCCAGAGGGCTCAACAATGAGAATACACCAAAGAATGCATTAGAAGACCCACTGTAGAAATGGAGTTAGTGGAAAGGTTATAAATAGAGAATATACCTAGGACCACCTGATACCCAATTGTGGATGAGCCTCTATATCCAGCAAATGAACCATGAACTGAATCTTACAGGTGAGGTAGTGATTAACACCAGTACCAATGCAGCAAGAGGCCTGATGAAATATGAGATCTACAAAGTCAACAGGGTTCTAACTTCTAAGAGGGCCCCTATGCCAGCAAACCTTAAAACAATTAAAAATCAAGATGAGAATGTATTCTTAGTCTCTCTGTACAATTGATGCTGCCATCAAAAAAGATGGTCTACTTGATCCATGAATCTAACCACTGGTGTAAAAGAATAATCAAATATCGAATGGTCTAACAAAAAATTAGCACATTTGCTCTAACAAGATGATCAAAGCCATAGAGGCACAAAGTACAATCCAAAAGCCCAATAAGGTAATGTTACTCTTTCCCCAAATCCTTGTTTGTAAACAAACTTTTATCATTAAGAAGAAAAATTCGACATACAGGCAGAATTTCATACAAAATATATATATATATATAAATTCACACAAAAGCAAATAGCTCAGGAACAAAAGAAAACCACCTGAAACCCAAAATCCATTTCTCTGGCAGTGAAGGACATTTGGGCAGCCAGTGCCAGGTCTTCTTGGAGACTCTGTAATACAATATCTCAGGCCAACTATAGCAGCATACACAAATCATACCCTGATGCCAAAAACAGTAAACATGTTTATAATTATGGTAGCAGACCGACAAGAATTTCCTACACATCATCGAAGGAACACTTTCAACCACCACCCAATTCTCTCCACCACCACTCAATTCCCACAACTTGATGCTTCTTGATATTCCATCACTTCCAATTCCACCAATCATGTACAACTTTCCATTCCCATCACTCACCAATCGAATAAACATAAGCTCATCCGGTAGCTCAACCATTAATCTTTCCCATTTCCCAAACTCCAAATCGAAGCTCACAACTGAAAAAGGTTCTGTTGTTGTGAAATACAAGTATCCATTGTTGTATACACCTTCTTGATGATAATCGTTGCTTAAAACCGGGTCAAACCCCTCAAATTCTTGCCATGACTGAACGCTGGAGTCATATAGAAGAGTATTATAAGATGCCCCAGAAGAAGAAGGAGATAGCATGAACAATATGTACCCACCTGAAGTAGAAACCAAAGTAAGCAAGTTAAAAACAAATGGTTTCTTTGGAAACTTCACTTTCCTTGAAGATCTAGCCAACAAGTTGCACACAAGGAAAGATGATGAGTTGGGCAAAGAGAAGCAAAGGAGGCCATTAGAGGTTGAGAGGAGTACAGCCGATGGTACATTGGATAGCACGGGAGTGAGGGAGAGAGATACGTTGCGCCAGTTGTTGAGGATGGTGTCATAGAGAGGGTATTCATAATGAAACTGTGGGTGAGAGAGTAAGACAAAAGAAGAGAAAGGTGAAGAAAAAGAAGAGTAATGCTTGGAGATGAAAGAAGGCGATAAGATGAGAGACTTGAAGTGTTTACAGGTTGATCTGAGATTCAACAAGGTCTTCAATGGTAAAAATGCAAGGACGTGTTCGAGGATGTCCTCCGGCAGTCGGCTCCATATTCCGGGGTCCATTTCTGACGAAGTCGCCGGAAATAGTGTGCTCTTACGTTGAACTGTGAAGTCCATAAAAGAGTGCCCAAGGCAGGTGTTTGATATTAAAAGCTCCAATCTTTTGCTTGCATATTTATAGTATTACGGGCGCGCACGCGTACACACACACACACAGAGGACCAAGTCGTGCCGTGAAACATAGGGGTAAATTAGTAGACAAGATTTTTGTCGAACACTTTGTAAGCAACATACTTTTGAACAATATTACATCAAAATTATATAAATTTTCTCGATTACATCAAACTGAAGGTCAAACTGATCGTCCTTGCCGGATGTATACTCTAGACTTTTGTCCTGTATAGTGAAAATTCTTTGCACAAGGCAATTGACAAGAAAAAGAATTTTAAATTTCCGTGCCATGATACATGAACACTTTATAATTTTCTCTGACTTACAAATAAAAGCTTACCTTCATGTTTCAACTAGTATTTTCAGAGTCAACATTGGGATGAACCATAATTCAAACATTCCGAGTTCAATCCTCGCTCGGGTCTTCCAGATTTGCCCGATAAATATAGTTATGTAACTCAAATACCAATTTATTGCAGAGAAATTTCTTATTGACAAAAAAAAAAAACTGAAGTCATGGTCTGGAGATTTGTATAAAATATAGAATAACCAATCTTTCACTGTTCCTTTGCCTTTTTTTAAATATTTTTTAACCTTGAAAGATTTTTTTCTTCTTTTTGTGACATATGATATCAACAACTAATGTACCAGTCTTGTTAGACCTTATGCACCTGTGCCAGAAAAATGTATACACAGTCTCCCACTGAAAGCTGATCCTTCGCCAATCTGCCTCAGATAGTGGGCCTACTATACAATTCAGCTGTATATCCTTGCAACTTTCATCTGCTTCTTATACATTCTGTTGATGACACACCTGGTTTGGTCTCTTACTCTGATAGTAGAAAATGACACAAAAAGTTCATCCCAATGCACAAAAAGTTTTGAAAAAAGAACTTGTAAATAGTTTTATCTCCATTTTTTAGAGGTCATCTTAGAGATCAAATTTTGCTACATACTGCTTGGATGAATCAACATTCAAATTGACATCGTTTCAAATATTGAAACTTGGGTATTAATCCAATAATTTTACTAAAATCGCATTATTAAATTAGTAAATTAGATCTAACTTTTAGAAGTAAATAGCATTATTCTATTCAAATACAATGACTAAAGCCACAACATTAATTTTCCCCACTCTACCATATGAACCCCACTAAATGGCAGGTAGTAGCTTGACATGAGATAAGAACCTCTCATGGTATGAGAATTGGCCCAACAGGTGATTGATGTGCACATCTAATATTTACATTATAGCTATGAATCTAAAGGATACACAATTGGAATGATTTTGCAATACGCCATCCAAAAAGCACAAAGGCCAAAGATGATTACTTCAATCAAAATGCAGTCTTGTAAATATCTTGTGTGTTTTTTATGGTTCAATGGTTAGGAGTGACCTTGACTAATCTTCTCTCTAAAGTCCAATTAAAAGTAGGTCATACACACCGAGACTAAGGTATTCATGAGAGATAAATCTCTCATGACCTGATTCAACGAGTTGTCAAGATTCAAACTCTGAACATTGAGTTTACAGTTCGTCTCTATTACTACTTAAATTACCTTGATTTGAGTGTTGTTTTTCAATCATGGTAGGTAGCATACAACATATTCTAAAATATCTATCAAGATACAGAATCAAAGGAAAATTATAATCCAGCGGGTCAATTACGCATTTCAACTTGACCCAGATCAAAAAATTCTTCGTCACAGCCACCACCCCAAATTTTCTTCCCTTTTGCTGGTCACTATCTCTGGAGACAATCGGTAGAGTATGATAGGGGCAATCTAGAAGAGGAAATCAAAACTACCTATACACTGTTCTTTTTCTTTTTTCTCAGGCTATATATAATTGAAATATATAACTAGCAAATATTGCCGACTCTCGAGCCAAAAAAAATACCAAGCAATCTAAAATTAGCTACTCTTAATAAAAATCATGAAATTTATATAATAAAGTACAATACAATTCAAATCTTAAAAGATAAATAAATTAATTTTTATTTTTTGCGATTGAAATCTTTTTAAATTTTATTTTAAAGTTAATCCAACGGTTAATATTAACACTCAAATTTATTAGGAAAAATAAGTCTCTAAAAGTGTATTTTGAATACTTTAATATATATATATATATTTGAAATCGTTCCACCACTATCACTCGTACTACATACCGCCCCACCACCATCACCACTACTACCGCCGCCGTAACCCCATCACAACATGTGCCACAACAAACACCTCCTGCATCATTGTCGTTGCCACCACCACCACCACCATTATCAGAACCCCACCACCATTATCAGAACCCCACCACCACCACCACATTAACCGTCCCACCACCACCACCATTGTCGACACCCTATCACCACCATCACCAACACTGTTACCGTCGCTGTCGTCGTTGTCACCACCACCACCGCCACCCCCATCTCCTTTGCTGCCCCACCACCAATTGTTATTACCATCGTCCACCGTCAACACCCACAACTACCATTGTTGCTCATCACCACCTATCGCCACTCACTATCACAAACCATCACCACCCATCGTTGCCCACCATTGACGCTCGTCACTGTCTCCCACCCCCATCAAACTTGCCACCACCAATCGTCATCGTTAACCACTGTTGCCACCTACTGTCACCCACCCCTATCACATCCACCACTACCATCGCAATTTATCACAACTCATCACATTGTCGTTCAAAAACACCCGTTGTTGCCCACCACCATCATCACCCCACCATTGTCAACCATTATCACTGTCACCCACAATCACTAATGCCGTCAGCTATGACTGTCACTACCACCAACATCACCATTGCCACCCATGACTGTCACTAACACCACGATCATCGCCACCCACCACAACCATCACTGTCTCCCACCACCATTACTACCACTGTTTTCACCCCCACTACAATTGATGCTTAAATTATTTTCTTTGTTCTATGTTTATAATTTAATTTTGGTTGTGAATATAAATATATTTATTTTTATTTTTTTTTTATTATTTTGAGCATTTAGGCATAGGCAATAACTAGTCATTCTATAGAGGGGATTAGGGTCCAGAGACCTCACAATAAGCATCATCTGAGTTAACTAAACTCTGAGCAGCTTCACAAAGCTTAACCCCAAGTTCTCAGAGGGGGCTCAGTACAAACCAAACAGTGGCATGCACCATCTGTTAAATGTTGGTTATCTTGCTGTTTCGGGTTTTGAGCAAGATCAAAAGTTGCAGCATCTGCATGCATCATGTAAAGTTAAAGGTGATGAATAATCACTACGCATGATTGATGTATTCCTGTAATAATATCATCTAAGCATCCTCCCTCTTTGAGAGCTAGAAGTCATGAGCATTTCAGCACCCATGAATATGAAATTTATATATGCCCGCATTTAATTTCATGAGACAAGGGTCATGCATAGCACAAGTATTGCACCACTTAATTCATTCATGTCTTAAGCATCCCCACATTTATATAGTATATATGGGAAACTATTCCTATAACGTCAATGTAACTTTTAGCTTTTGGCACCTTAAAAATTTTAAGAGAGTGTTAGCTGGACATCAAGATGTATACAGAGCTGGTTGGTACAGCGAAAAGATAAAGCAATAATTTCTCCATTTTTCCAGATATAATGCCCTATTACATAACAGTCATTTATGTATACAAGCATTTCAAAATGATACAACATCCAGTTACCATGACCCAAGGAAGCATTTTGTTTCCTTCCAAAATCTTGTGACAAAAACCAATGAACAAAGAAATAGTACTAGGGAAAGAATATGAATACACAGTGTTAACACATTATGTACATCCAAAGCGCTAGAATATATAGGTGACCTGGAAATCTGTAACACGCGTTGGCAGCAGTAAATGTCAGTCGCTCCAGTTATCCTTATCAGGTGCAGGAGCCTGCCCTTTCCTCTTCCATTCGTCCTACATTTTAACCCCAATTATAACGTAATCTCCACTTGGCAGCATTCAAGGTATATTTAGTTTATGATAATATATAAGGCATACCACTTCAACAGAAATAGATTTGGGTGGAGACCACACAAGAATTTGTCTATCATTACCTCCAGTGTATAGTTCCTGCAACACATCAGCCAGAATTTGTTTAACGGTTTAACCAGTTTGCCTAACTAACATTTAGTATATAGAGAAAAGCAAGATTAAGTAACTTGTGCCTTGTATAGAGAAAAGGAACAATCTTGAACAAACGGGTTGGCTAAATTTCATTGTTAAAACAGTCACATCATAAAATGAAACCAAAATTTCAACTTTGCCAACTTGTACTGTTAGGAACCCGAAGTTTCTTTTAAGGTTGAAGGCACGGGTTTAGTCCATAACCAAATCCAGTAGTATCATGACTAAGTTGGTCTGGTAATTGATTTAAATAGCACCACAACCATGAGTAATAAAGTTTCCACATGTACTCTTTGGGAAATGATTTCAATCCATTTCAAGAGCATCAAAACTCGCAAGTTTGTTTTCCCAAATTCATCCAAAAAAAAAATTGATTTCAGCACTCAGATTGGGTTGCAGGATGTGACTAATTGAATGGAAAGTTCAAATGCTTAGCAAAGTCCAGAAGTATAAACAAGAAACAACCCCACCCCAGGGAGGGAGAGGGAGAGAGAGAGAGATGGTCATACCTGATCTTGCGCACTATAGCAACAACAATTTACATATTCATAGTGGCCACGAAATGTCAGCATTGTCTTGCCGGACCACACATCAAATGCCTGAGGATTTCAGAACATATATTATAAATTTTGTAGTTTCTAGCAAACTTAAACAATTGAGCAGTATGGAAATGACATTACTTTTGCAGCTGTCATGCACGGAACAAAAACAAGGGCTGAATCCTGAGTTACTGCTAACTGTATAGCCTTGCTGGTTTGCAGGCGCGCACTCTCAAAGTTTACAAGAGTATTGCATCCAGATTCTATATCCCACAACCTTACTCGTGAATCAGAACCTACAATTTAAAAATGGGAAACAAAAAAAATACTCAATTGAAATGTAACTGATACACATTAAGATGCAGCAACAAGCACAAATATCATCTTGAAAGTATGTTTAACCAAAGAATAATTAAGAAATCTAGTTGTTCAATTGTTTATCCTTCCTTCATATATTTCCTTGAGAAGTAATATATATGCACCCATGACCAACTGTAACTTGAAACCTGCACCTCGCCATTTGGGAGTGGCAAGAGATACCATATAAGCTAACAGCTGGACGTATTGCGGAAATGATTTGTCAGACTACCTCAAGAAGGGGGGAAAAAAAAAAGCAAAAAGATAAGCAAGAAAGAAATAAAAACAAAGGAGATTGATAGTCACACAAAGATCACCCCTAATGTCAAGTAATCATCTACTACATATATTAGACAGACTCAACCTGCACTTAAAAGATACATGCCATCTTCAGTCCCTTTTAATCCTATAATAGCTCCGTAATGGGCAGTGGCGCGATCCTGACTAGACAACATCCCAGGATGAAGTCTCTGCCTCCCGGATCCCTTGGTTTGGCTGGGATTTCTGCTATTAGCAGACTGCTTTAAAACATTGCTGTTAGCAGATTTCTTTGGCAGTGCCCGGGCTTTCACAGATGTATTCTGGCCTGATGATAAGGATTTTGATAATAAATTCTGCACAGGAATACAAAAGATATCATTGGTGAAGAACTCAGAGATTTGCATATTAGATACAATTGACTTGATCATGTTTGGTGGCTGCATGGAGCTTATAATCAGAAACAATGTCAGCAGATTGAGCTACCCAACAATCCAAGTCTGATGCAGTATAAAAATGAAAAGAAAATTAGAGAGGAAAAATATAAGGATATGAGAGTTCCATCACATTTCTTTTTGTTGCAAGATAGCAACAACAAATAACACACACCCCTATTTTCATATTCTTTCACTATTCCATTTTAGTGTTTTTTGGAGTGGTGGAAAGGCAGCAAAGTCTGCACTCATCCTCATAGTAATTCATAGTTAAACCTCTTATGTATAGAAGTGCAGAAGGAAATGGTACCCTTGTTACATCAAAATCTAAGAAGCAAAAGTGTGCCTTTATTTGGATTGATTCATTCATTAGTGTTCACTTGTGATTTGACCTTATTTGACCTATGGCTGATTTATTTGGGGACCGACAGTTTTTTCTGCAAACTGAATGACATTACGACACAAATACCTATTAAAAACCACATAACCATATGAATATATAAAGAGCAGGTGCATTTGTGCAACAATTAAAGATTGGTTTAAATACAAGATGCCTAGCTGCTAAAAAAAATTTCAATCATCAAGGTTGTTCACAAAACTCAATATATATATAGATAGATAGATAGATAGATACAAAGTGGCATCAGATGCATAGCCTGCAAACAAAAATTCAATAATCAAGGTTGTTCACAAAATTCAAGTTCGCAACAAGCCTAGGCTTGTCTTTAAAAGGGGGAAATTTAGCAATGAGTTCAAAATATCAGATACATAAAGCTTTATAGAAGTGAACAGAGAGCACGTTTATGAAGTGGACTCAAAGTTTTATACATAGCAATTATCAAGCACGGATAGCTTAGGATCCTGACAAACCTTATTCGTGGCAGAGCGTCGTAGGAGAGGCAGGCGTCTTCCAAGCTGAGAGTGGGACTGATCTAAAACACAAAAACATCCAGCTCGTCTGATGTCCCAAAAGCGTATTGCACCATCACATCCCCCAGTCACCAACACCCATTCACTAGAAGTAGACCACTCCACTGACATTACACCATCTGTTAGCACAGAAAAGATAAAACACAATTAACAGCTCCTAAATCCATGGCTATAGTTCTGTTATGTCTAACATTAGATTAAGAAAGAATAATACAAAAGATAAATTAAATCAGAGAGACAGAACCCAGATGCATTCATTTATTAGACAAGCAATATAATTAAACCATGGGTTATTACATAAGAGGACCCAAACACCAGCCAGAACAACATATAAAATACCAGAAATATCCCTTAAACAGGGTACAGAAAAGTACAAGAAGAATGATTTTCCCTTAAAGAGAGGGGACCATTAAATTAAACAGGAAGCATGTCAGAAATCCCCAAATGGATGTTATGGAGTAGCTTTTACCTGCTGATAAAGAAATCTTCAGAGTATTTCTCAATCAAGAGTCTTTATAATACAAATATTACACAACCCTTCTTCCACACAAGTTTTGAAAGTAGATAAGATTTTACAAGTTTTCGTCTGCTACTTTCTCTTCCTTTTTGTTATTTCTCTTCATTCTTCTTTATTGAATTATATAATTCCCTTAAAGAAGCCAAAATCAAGTTACATCTTTCCATGCCACTGACTGATCATTTTTTCACTCTTACTCCATTAATGTGGTGCTTAATGAATAACTAAGAACATGTTGCATGTCTCAGAATAGCATACTGTAAGTAATTCCAAACTTAATCAGGTTAACCCGTTAGCATACCACGATGACCAGACAACGTGTGAGCAAATGCCCCTGAAGCAATGTCACAGAGGCGAACTTGAACATCTTCAGTTCCAGCAGCGATAAGCATGTGAGACGTCGCCAGTGAAGACATAGCAGTCCTATAAACCTTTCCTGGCATTTTAAAATTCATTACCACCTATTGAAACAAACAGAGTATGGCAAGAATATCAGGTCAATGATAGAAAAAATCAGAACCCAATACTGACAAGAGCTTGAAGTTGACCATAAAGAATGATAAGAATTGAAGGATGCCAACCTGTGAGGTATTTGTATCCCAAACATTGATGTGATGATCATACGAACCAGTGATGAACAGCCCTGTGTCAACTGGATACCAAATGGCTGAGGACACGGCATATTTATGCCCATGGTCATGTTGCTTATCGATAACAAATATGGAGTTATGCTTTGCAACCAGACTCCCTCCTTCATAATTAGTTGCACGCTGAATATCATAAACAGCAACCGATGCATCTGATGCACCGGATAACAAATATCGCCCCTCTGTCAAATCAACCTGATTTTGTGATCAAAAGTGGTGGCCCCAAAAGTTTTCCTTATTTACTTGAACTTTAACAATATACATGCCGAAAGAATCACAATACATGTAAAGCATTCCAAAATGAATAATCTCAAGCAAAATTGGTACTAAACTCACTCTTAAGCTTACTACAAGGCTCAACGATATTACCCAGTCTGTTTTTTGCTTTCCATGTTGTGATCACAAGTTGCGCCACTGCTTAATTGCTATGAAGCACAGGCACTTTCGAGAAGGTGGCGTATCTATATCGGATACCGACACTTTTCGAACATGTGTTCAATACACTTTTATCTGTATCCATATTTAAATGATAAAATTTTAATTTCGGACACGTGTTCAATACTTCTTTAGAATGTGTCTACTACTAAACAATAAACATGTGTTGAAATGTGATTAACAAAATTTAAAAATCTAAGAATTTATAATTACTAATACTAGACATGTTAAAGTTGTATTCCAAATATAATAATAAATACAAAAAATACATAAAAGTTTAAAAAGGAGAGTAATTATTTAAATTATATATTAGATACACAATGTCTAAAAAAAAAATTGATAATTATGGAGTATTATGATGATGTTTTAGTCAAAAAATTTACACATATGACTACACATAAGATTTACTTATCATAAAATAATGAATCTTTTATGAATTGCATATCATTATCACTATATTTGTAATAAATTATATAATATTGTATACAAAATAGAGGTTTTGACCCGTATCAAGTGTTTTTGAAAAAAAAGTCTCAATTAAGGGTAGGTTTGAAAATAATTCTCAAATTCAGGGAATTTTAAAAACGTCATTCGGTCTGACGTTTTTTAGCCAAAAGACGTCAGTTGGTTTGACGTCTTTAGATAAAAAACGTCAAACCAACTGACGTTTTTAAGGCAATGTTGTGGCGCAGGGAAGTGAAGAAACGTCAGATCATTTGACGCCATTAAATTCAAGAGGCGTCAAATGGTTTGATGCCATTGAAATGGAAAATTCAAGTGGCGTCAAATCATCTAATTCAGCCCATTCCACCATCAACAGCCCAAACACTTTATGAATACACATTTAAATTTTGGGTAACTATCAAAATTGCCCCTAAATTTTCTCTCGGGTTTTAATTTAGTCCTTAAATTTTAATTGTTTTATTTCAATTAAATCATTCTATAATACCGTGATAGGTTTTTTACCTTTTTTTTTTGAATAAAATGTTAAATGTTTATTTAATAAAAAAATTATGATATTTTAAAAATACATAAATTTCATTTGTCCTACTGATGTTATTCTCCCTAACAATGATACGTAAAACTGTTTTGCTGAGTTTTTGTTATTTATTTAAAAATTTAATTGCATTCAATAAATAAGTTTTGATAAATTAAAAATACTATTATTTTTTAGCATATCAAACTTTAAAAATTGAAAATGTATACATATAATTAAATTTAAGGCCCCATACAAACTGTAAGCATTACACCCACTACTTTTTTGGTCTAGAAGGCCCCATACAAACTTGTTCATCCTCAAAGTGCGCGCCAAACACATTCTTAAGTCACCTCTATCAACTCCATTGGGCATTTCGACTAGAAATATATTAAATAACCAGTAAAACCTAATTAAAACTCACTGTACCAGTTACCAATACCAACCATCTTTAAACTGAATGGTTGATGATACTATTTGTTTACTAGGTGAACTATGAGTCATTCCACAAAACATAATTGATTTAAACAATTACAAATAAACCCCCGTGGGTAATGGTTCTCGGTGCACGCGAAGTGGTGTAGAGTTAAATTGAAACAATTTTTCGGTCAAGTTGCCGCAATTCTTCAAGATTATTTTCTCCCAATCTTCTCGAAATCACAGGCTGGTAAGTATTTCAATCTCTCGTTCTTTCAAGGATACTAGTATTCATGCATGAACGTACAAAGCTTTTTTATTTTTTTACTTTCAATAATATTAGAAAATTTTAATTTATAGTTTATTTTTTTATTTTTTGAGATTAAAAATTACTAATTAAATTTTGTTATCCAAATTATGCTAACATATTTTGATAATACGTATACATATAATTAAATTTAATTTTGTCATATTAATAAAAATGCATACATAAAATAAAAATGTATTCATAAAGTGCAAGTGCTTGGGCTGTTGGTGGTGGAATGGGCTGAATTAGATGGCGTCAAACCATTTGACGCCTCTTGAATATTCCATTTTAATGGCGTCAAATGGTTTGACGTTTCTTCACTTCCCTGCGCCACAGCATTGCCTTAAAAACGTCAGTTAGTCTGACGTCTTTAAGCTAAAGACGTCAAACCAACTGACGTCTTTTGGCTTAAAAACGTCAGACCAAATGACGTTTTTAAAATACCTTGGGTTTGAGAATTATTTTTAAACCTACCCTTAATTGGGACTTTTTTTCAAAAACACTTGATATGGGTCAAAACCTCATATAAAATATAATTTTTTATAGCATATTTCTAACGTATCAGTGTCCTATTTTTTTGGAGAAATGTCATGTCTGCATATCTGCGTCGTGTCATATCTATGTCCTGTGTCTGTGTCCGTGTTTCTTAGTTTAATTCAATAATATAGTGTTGGGGTTATCAATTAAAGTGTCAATCGTGTTATTTTCGTGTCGTGTCATTTTTTGGTCATATTATTTTTGGTACATGTCCCAAAAAAAATTATTTAATTCTGGAACATTTTATAAGATACCAGGTAAAAATATATTAAAAAATACCTTTTTCTGCTTATGTTATTGTTCATCGTGCCAATTTATCTTTTATGTCATTTTCGAATTTTGTGTTCGTTCGAGTTCGTATCGGGGTTAAAATTGACACCCCAAGACTATCAAGCATGAATACACAGGTTACATTATAAGAGCAACCACTTTGTGCTAATAGAGAAAAGTAGGACTAGACTATTACATACCCAGCATACTGTGTAAGTGGGCCTAGACTAGAAGATGGAGCTTTTCTATTTAACAAAAGAATCCAATTACCAGAATTAATACAGTTACAAACCCTTTTTCCTTAGAACCTTTGGATATCAATAGGAACCAAGTGCGTGCATCTTTAACCATAACATAATCTACCACCAATAGGGTTTCTATATCAGTCCTAACTAATTCAGCTAAAAAAACGATTGTATAACATTCAAACAATGACTAAACACATTGTAGTTTCTGGGGAACAAAATAACTTTGGAAATCTACTAAACATACGAATGAATTATAGTACAATTAAAGAAAGAGAGAGGAAACCTGGATAGAATTAATGGAGCCACGGTGAGGAGAGACAATCTCTTTGTGATTGGAGAGCTGTAGAGAGGTCAATCGATTGCATCTAATACGATTACTGAATAAACTAGGGCGTAATTTACCGGATTCTCTATCTCCAATCTCCTTCCACATCGTCCTCGCATCTTCCCAATCTCACCCAATTCCTCTACGATTCAACTCGGCGAAGAGCTTCACGCACTCTATATATATAAATAAATAGAGTCGTAAATTAAAAATCAGAAGTACAGAAGTAACTCAGAACTGGTGGATGCTCTGTTCTATCTTGTGTCGTCCTTTGTCTTGGGTTGCAAGTGATGGTGCCGAAAGGCCCGAATCAATTGGACTGTTTTGCCGAAAAGCCCAGTTTCATTTATCCAATTAGGATGTTTTTATAAGAGGGCCCAATAATTTTACTCATTACCCAAGGTTCCTTTGGTTAATAAGAAAAAAATGATGGGAAGTGAAAGTGAAAGTGAAAGTGATAAAAAGTGAAATTAAAAAAATATCTTTTTCATGTATTTATTTGGTTAGTATGAAAAAATTTTGAGAAAATTTTAAAAAAAATTATTCTATTATTTGAAAGAAAATAAAATTATTAGAAAATTGTTCTAATTGTCTAAATTATCCTTAATTAGGTTAACTCAATTTAAAGAAGAAAGAATATGTATTATAATTAAAAATAAATTTTTTTTAAAAAATATGCTCCTAACTTAGTTCTAGGACAATGATTGACTCGAACCCAAATCTTTAGACAAGATTATATGGTTAGCCAAATTTGTATGAAGTTTTTTTTTTTAAATTAGTAACTAATTGAATATTTTAACAAAAATAAGGGTTAGGTTATTGATAACAACTTTTTTTCTTTCTTTTTTTTTGTGTATTTTTTACAAGATAAAAAAGGCTGTTAGTTGTGAAAAAATCTAAGCATGTAGAAAAAAAAATTCCATCATTTTCCATTTTATACTATCCAAACACATAAAGAATTTTAAAAAATTTACTTTCTTGTATTTTCTACCATTATCCTGCTAAAAAAACAAGCCCTCAACGAATTTCACATTAAATTGTATGGAGTGAAGAGGCTTGAGTTTAATGTTAACAAGTTTAATGATAAACACACTTGATTTGCTAGGTAAATAGGTTAATGTGAATCCAACTTAATACAACTTCTAGCGAATATAAAGCACGACTTGTAGAACATGATATAAAGTTGATATGTAACTAACGGGTTTGAATTTAATCTTAGCCTATTTGGATGATAAATGAATAAACTAGTCAAACTCATTAAATAAATAAATCGATGTGAATTCGGCTGAACACAACATAAATCCTACTAAATATAATTATACACAATACAAAAAAAAAAAAAAAACAATGCTTGTCATATCATGACATGCATTGTTCAAAAACACTACATGATACGAACAGCTTTACTAATGGACATGCGAACATTGGGCCACAAGAAACACTAATCCATTTAGGTGAAGGCCCATGAATCCACTATGTTGCCCAATAAGAAGAATGACGGGGTGACGTGGCAGCAGTGTTGGGTTGGTGGATAGCCATTTAGGTTTTCAGTCAACTAATGACAAGAAATGTTTGTAGGTACAACCACCGTCTGTTAGGTTACATAATTACAGGCCATGACCATTAAATCAGGCAAGTAAATATCTTTATAACAAATCAAGAACAAGGGTTGGGCTTAAGAGTCATAATAAATTCAGAATTTTTAATTAAATTTTATATTATTTATGAATAAAATTCGAGTAAATAGTCCAGACTAATATTCTCTGTCATCGACATATAAAGAGAGTACAATTCTCATATTTTGATTTATGATCGGTGTTTAAAGAAATTAAATTGATTCTTCACATTTGATAAAAAAGGAGGACACCTAACTCCATCTCACAAGATTACTGGCATACCTAGTCAACGTCATTCGAAAGATATTCAATTCTTATATTTATCGATAATGGTGATCTCATAAACTTTTTTCATTCAAGGTACCCTATAAATACCCTTCATAAGTGAGAAAAGATTTGCAAGTAAAACACGGAGAGAAGATGGAGCATGGGTCATTAATCATTTATACATTTACATTATTCTCTATTTTAATAAACTTAATCCAAACATTGACTAGGGCATTGGATGTGATTCGATTTAGTACGACATAGTGCTCTCCTTGTGAGTCTCTTCCTTGATGGGATCACGACCCCTAGAATTCTAGATAGAAAGTAGCAGTCATCGCATTGTCACCCCTAGAACTTCTCGCCAAACGAGCCGTCTTAGCACCTCACCCTAGCGAGCCTATGAGGACTGATGCACGACCTCCATGAAGTAAATGATTCATCAATTATATTTGGTTGGTAAAAATATTTTTGGGGCTAGGTGTCAAAAAAATAGGATAAAGTTCTCGAAACTCTTTTTCTACGATTATTCTCTCTGAGGTTAACAAATCCAAGATAAAGAAAAAGAGAGATGGAGAAATGCCCTTATGACTACTTTGTTCCGGTTGCTATTTTTACCTCAATAAGGGAGTTTGCTCTGTTATGCGGAATCCTCTATTTAATAGTAGAAGAAGATACTTAAGAACTTTTTTTTCCTAAGTTAAGGTAAAAGAGAAGGACCATATATGAGAAAATGTCCTAGGGGCGAAATTGTTGTAGAGCTCTTTCCCAAAGTCAATCTTTTACTTTTTCCTTCTAGGGAGTGTTTTGTATTCAATCATATAAATTATTATTTTATTCATTAAATAAATAAAAATATGTTTGATAAAATAAACCAATCAAACGTAAGTTTGGACTGAAAATACAATATATATCACTCCTAATCTAATATCTTAATAAATGTTAAATTACAATGAATTATATTATTATCCAAGTATTTTTTTTGTTCCGCTAATATGAAATTAAGCTGAATTGATTGGTATAATTTTTTTTACAAAAAAGCTAATCAACTTGTGTTTGAGAGAGTGGGAAAGAGTATAACATACTGCGTTCTTGCTGAGGTTGTCCGACGATTCTTCTTGAGCACCGTGCACGTGTGAGGGCCACTGAGGTTGCCAGCGAAGAGAGTAGGCGAAGGTCAAATGATACTATTACTTAGTCAAAAAGATGATACTGCAATGATATTACCATCATGCTTTTTTTTAACTAAAATTGAATTTTGAAGAGCTCAACGCCCAAAAAAACTTGAATCTTAAAGAACCATGATTTAAAAAGTTAAACCTTTTGTGCCTCCCATCAAGCTGTCTTTTATGTCAAAAATCTGGGTTTATCCAAGTTTCTATTTCGAAGTTCATCCTACCACATCTCAAAATTTCAATGAAAGAAGGCACAGTTTAAGCAACACATTTCTTTTTCTTTTTTTTGGGTATTACAATTAAGGATATTTAAATTAATTTATGCATAATTTGACTAATCTCTTCTCTAATTTGGTCTAAAAAAGGTCTGACAAATTTCAAACTCGGGGACATTTTGATTTACTATCTGTCTCCATTGGAGTATCCATTGGCTTTAAGCAACACATTTCAACAGAAAGAAACTGTTTTTTTTAGGATGAAAGAAACTTTTCTCTGTCTACTGTGTGTGAACCAATAACTTTTTTGGGCAGACCAAAACAAGTGTGGTGAAAAAGAAGCCGTGTCTTTTCTTTAACTTTAGCTCTGGCCTGCATAAAAGTTCCCACCTCAGAAGAAGAACAATGGGACCAGCCTAGCCAGCTGCGCACACAGGTCACCCACCCTCCATCTAATTTTGAACTGTAATTCTATTCTGAAATTCAAAATGCAAATGGCTTTCCAACTTTCAAGGATACTGATAGGGGCGCTCATAATTCTTAACTGTAAAATCCCAGTCATGTTGAGTTTATCTCATAATTATCGAGGGGATGATCAAGTGGTAAAAAAGATGAGTTATAAAATACACACGTTCTGAGTTCGAATTTTGATAACTCTTCAAAATTAGATTATGAGAGATTTATTTCTCATGAATACTCTAAACTTGACGTAAATGACCTGTTTTTGACCGAATCGAGAAAGAAATTAGTCGAAGTGTATACAAGTTAATCAAAACACCCTTGACCATTAAACTTAAAAAAAAAAAAATTATGGGGTATCAAAATTTATGCATTGATCCATTTGTAGTGGTACCAATAAATTCCTATCAATTTATTTATTAAACTTATCTGATTGTTTAATTTTTTTTTATAGTTCACTTCAAACCTGTTAAATTTGAACATTGCACGATGTTGCTTGACAATTTGACGTTGAACTAATGAATCAATATTATGTATTTTTGGGCGAAAATTCAGCCCCCTTGTTGCCAAACAAAATGTTCCCTTTCCTTCATTTTTAACTCTGCATACTATCACAGAATTACAAGTGCCAGAAGCCTAGAAGTAGGGTCTGATAGAGCCCAAGTAACCTCTAATTTCTCATCATGTCATTCAATCCAGGGTTTGATTTAAAAAAAAAAACTATATTTCGAGTGAAATTTATTAGTAACATTTTGAATACATTTAATTTTTTTGAAAAACATTTATTACTGGTCGGTGTGTTTTTTGAGGATTGTTGATTAAGTCCTCTTTTAAATCAATATCTGTATTTAATGTTTTTTTTTTTGAGAAGATTTGGGGCAGTGTTTCTCCATTGTACAAGATAAATATTGTTTCTCAAAATGACGTCGTTTTGAGTTTTTTTTGAGAAAATGTCTCTTCCTTCGATATCGTAATCGGGTCGACCAAGTTAGATCATGAGTGAATAAAAAATTAAAATGTAAGTAACTGTTGTTGCTGTTTCAGCCAAATTTTTTTTTTCATATAAAATGATATCATTTGAGGAACAGAATCCCGCTCTGTACAGCAGAGGAGCCAGACGTGATTGTAATATTCTAAATTTAAAATATATATAATATTTGTTTTTAGGTTAATTTGTAATATTTTTGTAGAAAGGAATGTTAATGTATTTAATGAATTTGAGGATTTGTAGGGTTTCTTTTATTTTATATATGTATATATGTAGGCAGTCAAAATAGGGCAAGAGAAAAAAAAATAAGGAGGAAGAAAAAAAGGTAGTCAGGGTTATATATATATATAAAGTGAGAGAGAAGGAGGAGGAAAAAGAAAGAAATGGACTTGAATCCATCCATGGTATGGATTAATGATTTTTTTTATAAGTTTTATATTCTTATTCAATTAATGGGTGTACGGTTTATAATGTGGTGTGTGTATATATATATATATATATATATCTCATATATATATATTGATTATTATAAGTTAATAGATTGATTTTTAAGTTTATAGTTGTTTGGAATTGATTGAGTTCAATCAATGTCTTGGGAAGAAAAAAAAAATGGAAAGGAAGTATACTGGTTCAGGTTCAGCCGCCAGAAGAAGAAGACCAAATCTCAAAAAATACATAAAGCTCTTTTAGTTTCAAAGGGTTTTATTTTGGTCCATTTATTCTTCTAAACTTAATTTTAAGTACTTTTTTACTTGGTAAGTTGCAAGAACAGAATTCTGAAAAATTTATGGCAGGCCCGAAAACAGAAAATTTGTTTTTTAAGGAAATTATACTTTGACCCCAAAAGTTTTAAAAATTATGATTTGACCCCAGAACTTTAGAAACTTTTTTTCAAACAGTCTAGAATACTTCCATACGCTATTACCTCATATTAGAAAGGATATTTATATGTAAAATATATATTGAGTATATATTAATGAGTAGGAAGTATAAAAATTAAATATAGAATCGTAAAACGACGAAGTTAGGAAAAAGAATTGATTGTTATATGTTATTTTGAATTAGGTGGTGATTATATTGAGGTTGAAAAATAGTGCTTTGAATTAGATTTTGGAAATCAAGGTGAGTAGTTTATTACTTATTTTGGGAGAATTTTCTATATTAAACTTGTGGGTGTGTGTGTGTGTGAATTTTTCATATATATGATATATGTTGATGTTTTGAGTTGCAATTAAATATTTTTGAAATTGTGAATTGTTACATATGTGAATTTGCAAAACTTATGAGATAATTTTATATTATTGCTTAAATAGTTTTGGTAATGAAAGAGATATTTTGTGTGCAATGGGACTAAAATAACAGTTTTAGTGTGTGTGTTGAAATCATGTTTTATGATAAGGGGACTGGATTACCATGTCTAAATGGTAACGAGATTGTATACTGGCGTGATCGGTATAGGGATGTGCACACAGAGGCCAGTTATCAAGCTAGTGATAATAAAAGACAGGACCAGTCATCAAGCTAGTGATAACAAGAGATGAGGTCAGTTACCAAGCTAGTGGTAACAAACATGATTTAATGTGTGAGTGTTTTGAGCTATAAATGTCTTTTCTTTTGTAAAGTTATTATGATCATGAGATCATTTTGTTTACATAGTTATGTGAAAGGGATTGAGGTACAATTTATTGTATTTATGTATGTAACAAAGTTTATTTCTGTGTATATGAAATGTGAGATTTATTTTTAAATTAGAGGTGGTTGCTACTCACGGGCCTTTATGCTCACCCAAATATTTAACATTTTTCAGGTGAGGATCAGAGGAGGAGTAAGTCCTCGGATAAACAAGGGATTAGAAAAATCGAAGATTTATTTTATTATAGGTTTTCAAGAATAAATATTTTTTTATAGTTTTGAGATAAGTATTCGATTGGTTTGAAAACAATGTTGTTTTTGCTTAGAGTAGTAAATCTTATGAATTAATTATTGTTTTATATGAGTTTAGTAATAATGTCAGTGATGTTAGTTTATTTTTCTGGTATTTATTAGGTCGGTGATAAGGATCACTTTATTATTTATCTTCTGCTGTATTTTATATTAATTATGTACAAAAATAATTGATTAAGGCCTTAGTGACCGATCCGTTGTTCTTCCTATGTGATCCGGGTGAGGGTGTGATAGTGATAACTTGGGATGAGTGTCCTAGCCGGAGTGCCCAGATCAGTATACTTTATGGATGAATAAATAATACAGAAACGACAAAATTCAAACCAATAACAGAGCAATGCAACAGAGAATCTCTATGAACAGCTGCCACCCCTACAACCACCTTTGCCCCATGCCCATCCATCATATGCAAACCAACTCCTTGTACAACAAACTCAGCAAACAAAAATTACGTAAAAAAAATTAAAAATAAACATCGACGTTAGAATCAAAGTGGCCCATCAAACTCAGTAATCAGATCTCTAAAAACCCATTTCATAATTATTTTTTTTCCTATTTATCGATGGTAAAAGATATCTCATCTAATTTATATACATTCTGACTAATTTTTTACTTAATCGGGTGAAAACATGCCATAAAATTTTCCTTTCAAATCTTTAAACATCATTTTACAGAACCCAAAAACAGAGAAAACAGAAGCTCCCCTTGGAATTTGCTTTCATGGCTATTACCTGCTAATACCACAAGTCACAGCCATATAGCTTTGGTTTTGGGTTAGTCCAAAGCTCTGCTCTCTTGTTTGTCTCGCCCTTTTCATCACCATTGTGCTTTGTTTCCCTTTTTCTTTCTTTCTTTTCTTTTTTTTTTTTTTTGTAATGTCCTTTTGTCTTTCGTCTCTTTCAAAGTTCAAAACCTTCCCCAAATTGCTTCCGTTTCTATGAGTTTTATGGGTCATATAAGAGTTCCTCAAATTGGGTTTTTACAATATATTCTGCATTGTTCTGTTTTGTGATCGAATTTTTTTTTTCTGGGTGGGATTGGCCTCTGTGACTTTACAGATCTCGTTGTAGTTCTGATCTGAAATAAAGATAAGCGATATTTAATGGGGAGTGTTTTTATTTCATTCATTTTCAGGGGATACCCTTAAAAGTCGAAGTTTCTTAGCTTCTTGTTGGAGAAGATGTTGTGTGCTTGCTCAGGAGAACAGTTCAAGTTTGAAGAGGCAGCACCTCAGTCACCACAGTCACTAGCCACCAGAGATTTCTCTGCAAGTGGCCTTTCTTCAAGGACTGGGACTGCGACTGGGGACTGGGAATCCAAATTCGAAGATGCCCAAGTCGATGAAGCCGAGTCCACATTGAAGGAGGCTCTATCCTTGAACTACGAGGTAAAGCTTGTATAGAATTGTAGGTTTTATTTTATAGCATTCACTTATGACCCAAAATGGAGCACCAGAGCTGTTCATAACAATGCACCAAAAAGAAGAACGCGGTAAGTTCATATTCCCCAAATTCAACAATAATCATATTTTTCTTCATTTTTTTTTGGCATAAGTTTGTTGATACAAGTTACTACGGAGAGGATCAATCGTTTCCTTCTTTCCTATTAGTTGATACAAAAGTTTTTTGGGTGATTGATTGTACCAAACTAGAAAGGGTCAATTTATGAATAAATGGAGTTTTGTGAAGTGCAGGAAGCCAGAGCATTGTTGGGTAGGCTTGAATATCAGAGGGGCAATTTTGATGCTGCCCTTCAAGTGTTCCAAGGGATTGACATTAAAACTTTAACCTCAAGGATGACTAAGGCTATCACTGAGAGAACTCGGCCGCGCAAATCTCGCTCCAAAAATGAAAATCTGTTGGCTGGTGTAATGTCATTGCATTCTGTGAGCCTGCTTCTCGAAGCAATCTTATTGAAAGCAAAATCATTAGAGGAACTCGGGCAAGTTAAAGGTATCCCACTCTCCTGAATTTTTTTACCAAAAACATATTCTTCAATTGAAAGCATATCTTACAAACACGTTTGCTAAAACATTATGAGGATTGTCTAGCTAGAATGTTATGAAGATTCTTTCATAGGCTGAGATAGTGTCAATCGCGAAAGTTATTGTTTTCTTCAGTTGAACCTTTGCTAAAATATTTGCATGTGATATGAAATGCATGATGATTACGTTGTGTTGGTGGATAATCTATACTGGTTCAGTGTTTGTTGTGGAAGATCTATGCACCGGTGGATGGGTAGTTTTCCAACTCCTTTCTAAAGTTTGTTTTGGTATTTTCAATTTATCAGAGGCTGCAAGAGAGTGCAAAATAATTCTGGATATAGTTGAAGCAGCATTACCTAATGGAATGGCTGGAGGAATTGGTGATGACTGCAAGTTGCAGGAAATGTTTCACAAAGCACTGGAGTTGCTTCCCAAGTTATGGGTACGGGCGGGCTTTCTAGATGAAGCTATCACTGCATATCGACGGGCTCTAGTCAAGCCCTGGAATTTGAATCCCCAAAGGTTGGCCAGCGTGCAGAAAGACTTAGCTGCCACGTTACTCTATGGAGGAGTTGAAGCAAGCCTTCCCCCTCATTTACAAGTATGGGGTCCAAAATCTGCTAGATGTAATACAGAGGAAGCAATGCTTTTGTTGTTTGTACTCATGCTAAAGGTGCTATATAGAGAAATAGAGTGGGATCCAGAAATCATGGATCATTTAGCTTTTGTATTGTCGATGTCTGGCCAATTTGAAACGTTGGCGCAGCATGTAGAGCAGGCCCTTCCTGGTACCTATAACCGAGCTGAGAGGTGGTTCTTGCTTGCTCTGTGTTACAGTGCTGCAGGTCAGAATGAAACAGCCTCGAATCTTCTAAAGAAAGTCTCAGGGTGTTCGGAAGCAAAGCATAAATCCCATATGCCTTCTTTTTTGTTGGGAGCAAAATTGTGTTCTCAGGATCCAAAACATTCTTGTGAAGGGATAAATTTTGCTCTTAGAGTGATTGATTTATCCAGTTACCAAAATCAACATTTCATGGCCGAGGCTCACAAATTCCTTGGTGTTTGCTATGGAAATGCAGCGAGAATTTCCATTTCAGATTCTGAAAGAGTTTTCTTTCATAAAGAATCGTTAAACTCTCTAAACCAGGCTGCTGAAAGTGGAAAAGATGATCCAGACGTTATGTTTAGTCTAGGACTAGAAAATTCCATTCAGAGGAATTTGGCTGCTGCCTTCAATAATGTAATGATGTATTCTCATAGTGTTGCTGGAAGCTCGGGAAAAGGTTGGAAGCTATTAGCTCTAGTAGTATCAGCAGAGCAAAGATTCAGAGATGCTGAAACCATTGTTGATCTTGCTTTAGATGAGACTGGTGGAATTGAGCAGTTGGAACTTCTTAGGTTGAAAGCTGTGCTTCAAGTTGTCCAAGAGCATCCCAAGCAAGCAATAGAGACCTACAGAATTTTGCTAGCTCTAGTTCAAAAACAAAGGGAACTTCTAACCAAGAACATGGATTCTGAGGTTCGAAAAATTGCATTGCACTGTTAGAATATCACTTTTGATTATACGTCCTAGCAGGTATATACATGACTAGATTTGAAATGACCCATAACAAAATTCTCCGATTATGTTATATCATGCAATTCTAAATTCAAGCCGTTTGTGAAATTGAAGTCGTCTCAGGATGTCCTTATTCTTTTCACAGGTATTATCTCGAGGAATATCAGAAAGAGAAGCTTGGCTAGATTTAGCAAAGATTTATTCAGACCTTGAGTCATTGCAAGATGCAGAGATTTGTATAGACAAAGCTAGGTCAATTGGATTTTACTCTCCCCGAGGTTGGCATACCACAGGTCTGAAAGCATTTTCCTGTGTCCTTGTTGCCAAATACATTCAATTTTCCGATTTAGTAACATAACATATTTCTTAAACACATGCAGGTAAGTTGTTTGAAGCTCAAACAGTATACAAGGAAGCGCTTGTTGCCTTCTCAATTTCGTTGTCAATAGAACCAGACTACGTTCCGAGTATTGTTTCAACTGCAGAAGTGTTGATGAAAATGGGTGGTCAATCACTCCCGATTGCAAGAAGCTTATTAATGAATGCCTTACGATTAGAACCCACAAACCACGATGCATGGTTAAACCTCGGATTAGTTTGTAAGATGGAAGGTTCGATAAAACAAGCGGCAGACTTTTTCCAAGCTGCACATGAGCTTAAGCTGTCAGCTCCTGTTCAAAGCTTTGTGTGACAGAGATCTTAGTTCGACAAATAACTTCAACATGAAGCAGCTAGTGTTTAATAGACAGTGAATTGAAAGGTTAATGTACCAGAAACACAATCTACAGGGGAAGACACTTGGGTTACTTCTTGTGAAGTAGATGTCTGCAATTTGTATTTAGAGTTCCTGTGTTTCCTCTGTAACTTCAGTGAACCTTGTTCAAAATTAATGTAAATTCTTTTTGAGTAGGTGAGGGACTGACTTGTTGCATTAATGCAGAAGAGATTTAAAGGGGAGGCTAAATTTGGTGTTGACTGTTTTTGTACCATGGGGAACTTGACATAGCTATCTTGTAGCGTTGAGAAAAACAATTGAGTTAACTACTTATACTGTTCATGTCAATCCAACTCGTAAATTATGTTGCGTCAATTTAGTCCTTAAATTATACAATATAACTAGATGCAACTCTTTTGTCTACATTCTCTATTAATTTTGACAAAAATCTTCACATGCACATTATGTGAGTCTCAATTCAGATGCACATGAAATGCTCACATGTATACAACAATCAACCAAGCATTCATCCAAGAACATACAACATTAAGAAATGAATGTTTCAATGCTATGTCATGTTATAAGGTGAGACTCACATAAGCAATGAAATTCGAGTCTCCACTGGTTTCCATACTATATGCAATATGATGTGTATACATCCGGACATTTTAAGCTCCCATCATTGATGTTGCACATCCAATGACAATTTATCAAAACCTAAGATTGTCTACAAATCTGTTCTTGTATTTGATTCTTTTTAGTCATTTGTCCTGCTCCAATGGCCGACGGGTCATAAAGGCAACTTGATAATGGAATTGGACCATCTTCACCAGAAAAGAACTTAATCTATTATGCTCCATTTGATACTATAAAAAATTAAAAAGATAGAAAGTTAGAAGAATAAAAAAATCATCATTTTTTGTAAGGAAGAAAAATATGAATAATGAGAAAGTGGATGAATTTTCTTTTAAATTCACCAAAATCAAACTCTCCAAAATTTGGCGAAAAAAAACTGTGGAAAATAGTACTCACATTGGATAAAAATATATTATTTACTTTTTTAACATTTAACTAATTATTTATTTATATTAAACACATAAACTCAAACTCATATATCAATTGGTAGAATTACATTATGTGTTAACACTGTGTGTGTTTTTATTTATTTTTTAAAATTAAATAAAAAATAGATGTATTTTTATGTGATTTGTGTTTGTTAAAAACACACGACATTTATTCTATAGTAACATAGTGAATAATATATTCACTAATTTCATATAAGGATAAAATAGTAAATTATGTATGTTTATTATTTTTGTCCTTCTATTTTTTTCATCAATACTAAATACAAAAAAAAATTAATCATTTCTACTTTTTATCCATCCTATCAAATATAAAGGAAGAAAAATGTATCATTCATATTTTCTTTCTATAGAGAATAGAAAGTATATCCCTCTTATTTTCTATCTCTCTTACTTTTCATTCCTCTTACCAAACAGAACATCAACATTGCGTGGTTACAATGACCGTATTGGAAAAGATTAAATGTACGTCAAATTCTCGGTTTTCAAAAAATAAAAAACAAATAAAACCAATTTATTCATTTGGAAGCATGAACTATAGTGCCTACAATGATTCACCACAAATCTGGGCTTGTCGCAAATTTCTTTAAAATACGATCACGAAGACATATCTTTCGAAATTAACATGGTATATTTTAGTTTGTGCAGAAACATTTAATCATAACTGTAGAGGAAAAGTTTTATTTCACATATAAGCATCTTTTAATGTCAAAAGAATGTCCGAGTAAGGGTTGTCATGCATGACAGGACAGCATAAATGCCCTTATATATGTCTTGCTGTAACATCAATCTCAAGAGGATAAAAAAGGGAAAACATAAAATATAAGTCGAACAAATTTAATAGTAAAACGATATTTACATAGATGTACAGCGGCATTTACCATTGCGTGATAAGCTAGAGCCAAAAAAACAGCTACAGATAATAGCAGTTTTGATTTACAAATATCACCCAAAGAGATTTAAAAGAACAAAAAAAAACAAAAACAAAAGAAACATTGGCCACCATGAGAAAGAGAGAAGACAAGCATAAGTATACATTTCAAGTTCTCCTTAAGTGATAATTAATCTAGAGAAGACCTAAAACATGAGGGTATCCTGCTCCAAAAATTCCAACTGTCTGCTTTTGAAATGAGACAGATCTGCAACAGAAGAGATCATGGCTAATCCTTTCATTTATTCTGCACGCAACAAGATGAATAATGAGCAGACCTAATAGCAAACCGCTCCCTACTAATCTGTTGGGCGTACATTTGACTATTTCTAACTTCTGTAGTAATTTCGGACAAATATACTTGTAGCAAATATTCAACAACACAACTCAATTTATTACCAGCCTTATATCATACTCAACAAAAGCTGCTACAAGTGTATTAATCAAACGTGATGCTGATAATCAATGAACAACATACAGAATGGCAGAGTTGTGGTAATGTTAAATGTCATACAGAGCTGAATTATAGAATATACGTAACAAACTGGAAATCAATACCAAATGTACATGTCAAAAAAAAGCATGATCGAATATAACCACAACATAAATTAAAGATTAGTTGACTGAAAATTACAATATCAAAATGCATACTTACTGTTAATGGCCAGAGTTGAGCTTTAAAAAGCTAAGCCTGCGTCATCCCATCTGCCACTGCATTCACATTAATGACCATAAAATGGTCAATTCAAGTATCATTTTCTGATTTTTAACCACAATTGCATCAATACCATTTTTGTAAATACTGCATGGTAACCCATCTAAAGATTTCAATTCAAAGAATCAAAATAAAAAGCATAGGTTCTAAGTCTATAATATAAAATAGGACAGACTTCAATAAGACCATTCGATGGTCTCAAATAGACTCGTTCAACGATCACCAACATCCCTCTCAAAATCATTCACATTACACCGTACCTTATGCACGGGTTACACCTAGTGGAATCATAAACAGAAAAAATTTACTGCCTCAGTTATGTAGATCAATTTCCCTAAAAAATTCACAATAAGAGGTTAGCTGGCGTACAACATCATTTAGCACTACTAGCAACGACTAAATGATATAACCCTCTAATTATAGTTGTTAGTATCGTACGATACGCGATACGTATCGTACGATACATCACAATATAGGCCTAAACCGATACGGATCGTAGTTATGTATCCTTTTTGCATTATATCGTCCAATACACGATACATATCGTACCGATATGCGAAGTCGTGTTTAATTTTATTTTTTTTTGATAGCCTGATTCGCACCAGAGATGAAGACACCGAAGCCCACAAATCAGAGAATAGAGAAAATGTCAAAAAAAAGGCAACAGAGATGAAGAAGACAAGAATTACCAGGCAACAAATCAACAAAAGCAAAAACAAATCAAACAAATATTTGAAATTGAAAAAAATAGCAATACTAACTTGTAAATTTCGGATGAAACCCTAGGTACCACTGTTCGTCTTCTTCTTTTTCTCTCTTTCTCTCTCTCTCTCGCTCTCTCTCTCCACCGGCATCGGCATCGCAATCGCCGATCGTCTTTTGCTCTTCTCTCTGGCTCTCTGTGTTCGTTCGTGAGTCGTGGCTACTGAGTAGACTCACGACTGTGGTTATAAGAATGAAGAATTACATTTAATACCCCCTACATTATAACTTTTTATTTTTAAGTATATATAAGTATCATTAATTTAATTTGATACCCTTTATTATTTTTTTAATATTAGTAAATTATATTGGTGACTTGAATAGTAAGTAGAATATTAATGAAATGTTATATTTTTATAAGTCTATGATTTATTTTCAAAAGCATATATATTTTACAATTAATTATTTAAAATTACGCCGTATCTTACGATACACGATACGATGCACGATACGATACACTATTTTTAAAAACGATACGTCTTTCGATACACGATTTGATAACTATGTCTCCAATATTACCTTAAGAACTGGTTCACCCTTGTTAGCGTTTGCAGATTGTTTTGCAGCTGCGGCAACCTGTGCACGCGCAGCTCTTCCTGCAGCAGACTGTTCAAATTGCTCTTGCCTGCAATCATAGTCACAATATGAATGTAAAGCAATATTGTAGAGAGTCCATACGAAATGGTTTCCTATTTGATTTTACATAAGATGGTTCTAACATTGTGAGCATATGATGCAAATGCTCTCTCTTTCATTTTTCTTTTCTTTTGATGGGTAAAAGCTGCCCCATTATACGGGGATGTAACTACAGTTGTAGCAGTTCTAGCCTCATGTTCCAACTGACCACGAATAAATAAAGTAGTTCATGCATCTTGGAATTTGGTTTAAAATTGAAAAGCTAGAATTCAAGAAATAATTAAGATCTCAAACATCAAAATATCAATTTTATCAATGGAAACTTTTTACATCAACAAAAAATTCACATCAATGCTTTATGTTTTAACACAATAACCACACTAATCCTCCTCACATAAAATATATATATATAACATAAATCATTAATTATTTAATTAGATGGCCTTTAATACCGCCTAGGATCATGGATGCTATAATGAGCCATTGCCTAACAAAAAAAAAACTACAGCAATTCCACAACCCACACTGAACTAGTAACGCCAATGTTCCAAAGCTTTAACAATGTTTAAACATAATAAATTATGACCCATCACAACTGAATCCTACTAATATCTTTGATAAACTTTTATACGGAATATTAGTATCATCAGTCTGGAAAAGTTTCGCATAAAACAAACAGGTATTAATGTGACTACACCAGGGGCTAATCTACTTAAGGCTGAGAAATTGAAGTATTGCCTAAACCATGAGGTTATAAGTTCAAAGTGGGCATCCTTCGTATAACCACCACCGTGTGAAAATCTTTCTTAGACCCAATTCAGAACTAAGCCAGATTAAAGTGACAGAAGACTATGGAATTTCCTAAACCCCTAAAACTAATTTTACAAAAAATAGGCACACGCTCAGGTCTAGTGAACAACACAGAACCATAACCCCAAATGGATAATAAAAACAGACGTAGTGAATTTGAATATTGATAACTTTTTGGGGGTCAGACTAGCCATGAATACCCAAAGTTAGATCATACTTTGACGGAGACCGTTAAACAAAAAAAAAAAAAAAGAACAACAACTTAGAACCATAACATAAAAATGATATAGTTAATTAGAACAAGAGTTCTTTTATTAAAAAAGCTAGAAAACCATACAAAAGGAGGAGAAACCGCTATTGATATAAAACATGACGAAGTATAATAAGAGACATAAGTTAGGGTGGGTGATTGACCATCGGAAGCATAATAGATGGAAAGCCATCCCAGAAACTCCCGAAAGAAATAGCAATTATTCTCAACCTTTGCGATAATTAATCTACCAGCTAAATTCAAACTCCCGAAAGAAACAGGGAGATAAATTGAAAAACAATGAAGATAGATCCTATATGTAAGCAATTAGAACAACTCTGATTAACTCTGAGAGAGAGAGAGAGATTGCCTTTTCTGGGCGGCTTCAGCAGCTTTAGCGCGAGCTTCTTCAGATGCTAAACGATCTTCTTCTCTTCTCTCCTGCTTGGCCCCTCCGTCGAAGCAACCAAAGCACCCCATCTCTCTCTCTCCGAAACCTGTCTCTTTTTTGACTTTTATGTTCAGCTAGATGATATCTTACGGAAACGTTATAATTTGGAGTAAATTGTAATCTCACCCCTCAATGTCTAAGGAAATATTAACTTCAGCCTTCACCTTTCAGATTACCACCCGAATTGGTAGTCTAGTGGTAACTCGTATTTATTTAAGATTGTCATTGACTTCTATATAATTATTAAATAAGGTTCGATTCATGGAAACAATGTAATTTGTTGCTTAATTTTTGTGGTATTATGATTACGGATTATCCTTTTAGGTTAATAATTATGACTTAAACCAGACATTTTACGGTGGAAGACTCATGGTCACATCCAAAAAATTGCTACCTTATAATCGCCCCTCTCCTTTTACAAGTTCAAAAAAAAAAAACTCAACTTTGCAGTTACAAATATCCTTATCTATCTATATAATAAAACAGAAGCGTGTTTAAATTTTATCTCAATCATATTTTTCCTCTCAAAACTATCATCAATCACTTATTTCACCCATCATCCTTTTATCAGACTCAAACGTCAAATCACATCACTCATTTTTATCATATATTTAATTATTTATATATTTCCTCCCTAAAAATATCACATCACTTATTTCTATCATATATTTAATTATTTAATATTTGATTAATTTGTAATTAATATATTTTAAAAAAATTAATATAGTGGGATCGATTTTTTAGACGTTCAAATTTTATATTTTATCGTACTTTCAGACACGGGTTAGAACTAGTAGTTACATAAGGTTGCATGATTTAATAAAAAGACAAAAACATATAATATCAATAATAATAACTATAAGTAAGGAGAGTGGGAACAATGGAGAGAAAAAATAAAAGATTTTTAAAAAAAAAAAATATAGGGATACAAATATGATTTATATTAAAAACAGTTTGCTTACTTATCATATGAAACTATTATTTACGATCTTGATTTATTTATAGAAATAAGGTTACATTATAAACAAGAAAAAAAAAACGATAATATTATCACAAATAAATTTGTATTATGTCATGAAACATTTTTTTTGAGTTTTGTGCATAAAATTAAATTTAATAGGTTCTTTACAAATAATAAATTATCATTGCTAATGACCGTTGAATAATCTAAGGGCCTGTTTGGTATATTTTTTAGGAGGGGTTTGGATTGAATTGTTCCAACCCGGGTTTAACCTAAAGATGAGATTCAACATTTAATGATGTTCATATCCATGTTTGGTATGCGCAGAGATATATGACTATTATGATAATATATTTGTATGTAAATGACAATTATGTCTCTTAACCAATTTATATATATGAGGTATATAAAATATTTAGGGGTATAAATGTTATTTGCATATTAAACCCCTAAACCCACAAATGAAACTACTCCCTTGGTTTCATCAAACCCAAGTAAGTGGGTTTTATGACCGGCCGAGTTTGAAATCTTATTCATATTTTATGGTTGCCAAACATGGGTTTAAGGGGATTTACTTCCCAACCCATGTTCCCAAACCCCCCCCCCCCCTAAACCCACGTACCAAACAACTCCTAATTGAATTAAATTTTTGTTTATGTCATTGTTACCCCTCAAGATAAAATCTTAGTTCCGTCGTTGTTTGCCCCCATTGTATTTTTTTTTTTTAAATAGGGTCCATTTAAAATTTTAAAAAATCTTTAAGTTTTATAAATTTTCCCCATGGATATATATGAAAAACTTGAAACAGTTAATTTTATATTTAAAAATTAAATAGAATTCATTATCAGCAGCTCTCATACGATTGTGGGGGTAGTTGTAGCATTGTCTAAGACTACATCTAACCCCCTAGCCAGTTTAATCACGACACATGTCCTTTCTTATATTTTGGTGTAAACATATATTTATTATTATTATTATTTTTTTGGGAAAAGCCCCATGTGTATTTATGAATAAACTAGGTATAACCCATGTCTGAAGGCACGATAAATATAAAATTCGAGTGCTTAAAAAATTGATCCCACTATACCAACTAACAATTCGAGCGTTTAATTTTTACGTATTATTTTTTAAAAAAATAGAATCAAAATTTTCTTAAAATATATAATTCAACCAAAATTTTTCAACACACGTACATTATCGTATATGAATAATGTATAAAATAAAAATTATATTAAATTATAAATTAATCAAATGTTAAATGATTGAACATGTAACAAATAGAATTGGATGATGTGAAATAAATTTTTAAACTCCTATGTGTTTTATTATATAGAAGTGCAAATATTGTAGAGCAGTTCTTCATAACTTTTTTGGAAGTTCTCCCACCTTCCCCTTTAAAATTCTATTATGTCTTTTTTCGAATTGTTTTGTTATAATAATTGATTCTTTGCTTTTATAGAGTTATATCATACATATCAAAATAAATTCATACATCGCTATCTATAACAGTCATTACAATAACATCCTCATTTGTATTTTTCTTCAGTTGTCTACTTAACACCATTACCAAGTTTTTAATCTTATTAAATAAAAATCGACAACAGAAAGGCTAACAATCACTAAAAAGAAAATAATAAAAGATTTTATTCCAAGCAGATAGAAAATTGATGATCCATTATTAAAACAAAACCACTAATCAAAACCATAATTCAACTACTATGGGGCCCTGCTCACATTGGAGGATGTCATAGCAAATTACTAACTTTTTTGGCCTTTTCCATCAATGAGATATTCAAAGGGGCCACTCTTACTATAAGACACTAGAAACCGGCTGATATGCTAATCCATCCAAAAATTGCCCCCACAACCTCCAACTGATGATGATACATTGATTAATCCTCTCAATCTTAAATTTCACCAGTTTTGATCGAATTTAATTATTCATGGGGTTCCATAAGTTGGGTTGTGTGACTTTAACTAACGATGGCGTGAATAACTTAAAGGATGAGTTGAGGAGCTCAGATTTAGATTAAGTTTGGATTCAATTCATAAGTTAAGTTTGATGATACACAAATTAGTTTGTACACCACTAGTCAAGTTGTAGTATAAAATACAGTAAGTAGAAGGAGAGAGAAGACAGGATTTATAGTAGTTAGGTCAATACGACCTACATCCACTTTCAATGGCTAGGTTCGTCGGAATTTTATTATCTCCGGTGTGGAGGGAGAGCACATGATTACAAACTTTGAGAGGGGAGGAGAGAATTATGTTCAAATGAGTTTTATGCCCCCAAGTATTGGAAGAGTTTACAATTTATAGTGGCTTGGTATAGTAATTGTATGACTAGTCTGACGGTCATAATGGCTTAGGACCGTTTGATAGTAATTAGGTAGCTGATCTGGCAGAGGCGGCCTATCATCTTCTCAACTAGCTAGGTTTGACGGTTGGTATGCTCTCCAAATGACTTGTTCAAGAATAAGGGAGGTTGACTCTCTCCAGGCTACGAGGGTGAGGCTCTTGGATGCTCCCTTGGTAACGTAGAGACTCTTGGATGACTCTTACTCCATGGTGGTAAAAGAGACTCTTGGATGACCCTTACTCCAAGGTGGTAGAGGAGACTCTTGGATGACTATGCATATTCCCCTGCAGCTCCTTGATTATGATAAGGCTATCCGGGTGTAAACTTCTTTGGGTTTGACTAGTTGGATCTCTTGACATTGGGTCTTTAGCTCGGACTAGGCTTATAACATGGGTTGACCCTGGCCCATTATTTCCCCCCAATGCCCTGCGTCCAACAGAACTTGGAAAAGAGGGCATTTAAGTTGAATTTGAATTTTTGGCTGACCGACATAACTGGATAAACTTCAGGAGGCTAAAACATATGCTTATAGGCCTTTTTTAGACTTTCAACATCATCAATCACAGCCTAAGACTGTGACTCTTGTAGGGCTCGCCGAGAGCTTCGATTTGATATATTATAAGCCTCATTTCAAGTAACGGAGTAAAAGTTACGGTCAAAACTTTGAATCGAAGCTAGTTGCATGTTTTAGGCGAACAGACCACTTCTGGGCGAGCACATACTGTGTTGGGTGAGTAGAAAACCTTTTGGGCCAGCTGAATTTTTTATTTTTATTTTTTTTTAAAAAAAATAAAATTCAAGAGGCCAAAAACACCTCTTTTTTGATTTTTTTTGAAAAGCTCATTACCAAAATAATGAGTTTTGCTCAGCTCGTCAACAGCTTCGATTTGGTATATAATATGTCTTATTTTGAGTTATAGAGCAAAATTTACAGTCAAAATAGCGAGCAAAGAGTTATGCGTGCATTTTTGGGCGAGCAGAGAGCTCTTGGGCGAGCAGTCAGCATCCTGGGCGTGCTGGCAGTGTCCTGGACAAGCAACAATTTTTTTTTTTTTTAAATTTCAGGAGGCCAAAACACCTATTTCTGAACGTTTTTTGGACTTTTTTTTGAAAATCTTATTACCATTGGTATTAAGTTTTGCTTAGCTCGTCGAGAGTTTCGATTTGGTATATAATAAGCCCCATTTTGAGTTACGAACATAAAGTTATGGTCAAAATACGAGCAAGGAGCCAAGGGCGCGTTTGTGGGCGAACAGCCAACTTTTGGGCTAGCAAGCCACCTCTTGGGCGAGCATACAACCTCCTAGGCAAAATTTTTTTTTTTTTTTTTTTGAACAATGTTGAATGGTGGAGATCATGTGCTAAGGTCTGCAAATCTTGGTGTCCAACTTGGAAATGTTAGTGTTGTCCCCTGGAGAAGAGATTGAGATGCATGACCCGTAAGACTGGCTACTGGGCGAGGGCTGGGCACCCATGTTGGCGAGACAACGAAGGCCTTGGGTGAACGGGTTGCTTGTGAGGTTGATGGTCTAGGCAGCCTTGGTGATCTGGGTGAGCAAACCAGGGAGGCTTCTGCTGTGTTGGGCAATCCTTTAGGTGAGCAGAGCTTGGGCAATCATGTCTTGGGCGAGCAGACCTTGGGTGCAGGCTATAAGGAGAGGTGATGAGCAAACACTTATGTTGGTCAGGGATTGGGCGCCGAGGCCCAGGTGCAGGGCACCCAGGCTGAGGCGACCCAGGTGAGCACAGAGCCCTCGAGTGAGTGGAGCAGCTCTGGGGAGTGCACCGATGGGCGCCTTGGTGCTATTGTATGCGCAAACCAGCTAGGCGAGCATCCTGTTGTGTAGGCCTGCTTGGGTGAGCAACCTGCTGTGCTTGGCATCTTGGGCGAGCATGGGTATGCCTTAGTCGCTAATCCAAGCGAGCAAGGAGGAGGAAAAAGGGCTGGTCTTGGTGTGCAGGCGCCGTAGAGCACCATTTTGGGTGAGCACAAAGGGTTAGGCGCCCCTCCAGGCGCTGACAGAGGGGGTCAGACACTTCTTGGCGCCGCTGGCCAGGCGTCTCAGGCGTTGAGTGCTAGATGGATGAGGCCCCAATTGTTGACATTCAATTTAAGGTAATCCCTTGGGTTGTAGATGACCTGAAGAGAGAGGCAGATTGCTTACGCGAGAGCAAGACAGAGCTTGAGGATTGCTCGTGAGAGAGCTACATCTTTTGAGACCGAGTTTTTAGCGACCCATGAAAAAGTTTTTAAGCTTGAGGTATAGGCTACTTGCTTGAGAGCAGAGCAGATGCCAAGTTTTTTGGGCGACTCGTGAGAGAGCCGGGAGATAGGCTGCTTGTTTGAGAACAGTGCAGAGATCAAGCTTTTTTGGTGACCCACGAGAGAATCACTAAGCTGGAGATAGACTATCTGATTGAGAACAGTGCAGAGGTAGGCAAGCTTTTTGGCGACTCTTGAGAGAGCCGTTAAGCTGGAGATAGACTACCTGTTTAAAAACAGTGTAAAGGTAGGCCAAGCTTTTTAGCGACCCTCGAGAGAGCCGTTAAGCTAAAGATAGACTACTTGTTTAAAAATAGTGTAAAGGTAGGCCAAGCTTTTTGGCGACCCTCGAGAGATGATTCATCTCACCTGCACCTGTTGATTTCCTCAGCATTCATAAATTTTTGAACTTTTGCCAATAGTTCTGACATGCTCTTTGGTGGGCGTTTCATCACGGAGAAAAGGAAGTTCGATGACCGAAGGCCTCCCAAGAAGGCGATCCTGCTGACTTTTTCATCGGGTTCTTCGACCTGAAGGACCTCCTCATTAAAATGAGTGAGGTAGTTTCGCAGACTCTCATCTCGGTCCTACTTTATGCTGAGCAGGTGGGTAGTAGGTTTCTGGTGACGGCGTCCTCCAATAAAGTGCAACACGAAGGACCTGCTCAGCTTAACAAATGAGCTGATGGAAGCGGGGGTGATCTTGGCGAACCACTGTCGAGTGGATCCGTTTAAGGTGGTTGGGAACGCTCTGCACATGATTTCATCAGGGACGTTATGCAGTTGCATCAAGGTATTAAAAGTTTCAAGGTGGTCCAATGGATCCTTCGTACCATCAAAGATTTTTATGGATGACATCTTGAATTTTTGAAGGAGTGGGTAGTTCGTCACGTTAGGTTTGAAAGGTGTGTCGGTTTGACTTACAAGGTAATCCACTATCTCGGGTCCTCGTGCCTTCATGGCGTTGAAGACATCACCCAATTGATTCTGCACCTCCTTAATTTTTTCGTCTCAATGATTAGGAGGAGGTCCTTTAGAATTACCATGGATGTAGCTCCCATGCTCCAAGATTTGGTTTTCACCCTCATCCTCTTGGAAAATAGGGTCTCCACCATGAAAATAGGGAGCTGGAAGAGGAGGTGGAGGTCCCTTGTGGGGAGCTCTCCTGTGCGGGGCACCTAAGGGGACTCCAAAGAGGGCGCTCAGATGAGGAGCACCCATGTGGGGAGCTCCTTCACACCCAGGGCATGGAGCTCCTCTGACTTGAGGTCTAGGTTGTACTCTTCCTCCTAGATGAGGAGCACCCATGTGGGGAGCTCCTTGACGCCCAGGGGATGGAGCTCCTTTGACTTGAGGTTTAGACTGTGCTCCTCTTCCTAGATGAGGAGCACCCATGTGAAGAACTCCTTGACGCCCAAGGAGCATTAGTTGTAGGATCTGTTGGTTCTAGGCCGCAAGTTGCTGCATGGTCTCGAGCATCTGCTGCTCATTTGGGGCAAGATTGGTTGGTTGAGGAGCAACCTCCTCCTCTCTTAGACTGTCTTCCTACTGACTCATGGTTCTTGTGGTGATTGACTTTGATTGAGCAAAGAAAAATGGTCAGGTGAGAATTCTGTCGTTCCCACAGATGGCGCCAAACTGATGATGCACAAATTAGTTTGTATACCACTAGTCAAGTTGTAGTATAAAATACAGTAAGTAGAAGGAGAAAAAAGACAGGATTTATAGTGGTTCGGTCAATACGACCTACGTCCACTTTGAATGGCTAGGTTCGCCAAATTTTTATTATATCCGATGTGGAGGGAGAGCACATGATTACAAGCTTTGAGAGGGGATGAGAGAATTATGCTCAAATGAGTTATATGCCCCCAAGTGTTGGAAGAGTTTACAATTTATAGTGGCTTAATATAGTAATTGTATGGCTAGTCTGACGGTCGTAATGGCTTAGGACCGTTTGATAGTAATTAGGTAGCTGATCTGGTAGAGACGACCTATCATCTTCTCAACGGGCGAGGTGTGACGGTTGGTGTGCTCTCCAAAGGACTTGTTCAAGGATGAGGGACGTTGACTCTCTCAGGCTGCAAGGGTGAGGCTCCTGGATGCTCCCTTGGTGGCGTAAATACTCTTGGATGACCCTTATTCCAAGGTGGTAGAGGAGACCTTTGGATGACCCTTACTCCAAGGTGGTAGAGGAGACTCTTGGATGACTATGCATGTTCCCCTGCAGCTACTTGATCTTGATAAGACTATCCGGGTGTAGACTTCTTTGGGTTTGACTAGTTGGATTTCTTGACATTGAGCCTTTAGCTCGGACCAATCTTATAACATGGGTTGGGTCTGGCCCATCAAAGTTCAAATCATCAAAAGGCACGTCAGACATAGTTCATAGCCTCAATCCAATTTAAAGTTGAGGAGCCCAGATTCAGATCAGGTTTGGACTTAGTTCATAGGTTAAACTCAAATCATCAAAAGACAGGTCAGACATAACTCATGGCCTTAGTCTAATTTAAAGTTCAAGAGTTCATGGAAAGTCAACGCACGTGGAAGAGTACTCAGCAGGATTAACCATTACTCCAATATAGTGCATGTCCCCAATTGTAACGATCATTCAAGATAAATTAGTAACTTGACCTTCATATCACCACCTCAGTTGGGGCTTTATACTGGTAACTTGTAAATCCCCTACACATGAGAGTAGAGATCTCACACACCTTACCTTGAGCATACTCTTACTCTCTCTCCTATTACCTTATACTCTTTCATTAATAGAATTCTCCGATTATCGTTGTCGTCTTCAGCGGTTAGGTCACCAAGACTCAGCCATTTAATATTTGTCTCTTATTATTAATCATTTTATACCACACAAGCGACTGATTTGATCTTACATAAATTCACTTTTATGCATCATCACGAGTAATGTATCTGTTCAATTAGCAGCTACCTATGAGGACTTGGTGGGTCAAGCGTGGAGGCAGATGTAGGGTGTGTTCTTATAACATTGAAATAAATGAAGAGAGCTGAGTTAGGTGGTCTGTGTGTAGTGAGTGTGGTAACCACTCAGTAAAGGGTAAAAATTCAAAAAGTGATTCATTAGTTAAAAAACTTAACTAATCTATTTTAACAGAGGTTCTGACTCATTTTTGTGTGTATTGCTCGAGAAAGAATAGACTAGCGATTATAGAGGGTTCAACCCCTTTTCAATAAGATATTATTTTTTATTTATACAAAAATAGGTTTTAGTCTTTTTCAATGATTGTGTGGTCTCATCAATTTGTTAAGATTATTGATAAATATTAAGTTGTTAGAGATAATCATATGCACAAAACATGTGAGCTTTTAGAAATAGTGAAGTGACATTCTTTAAGACGGTAGCTAGCTGCCAAGGTAAGATAGGCTTGTTGACCTCTTCCTCTTCTTTTAGTAGCTAAATCCGATTTGACGTGATTGTAATTAAACTGCTTGGGTATCACTTGGCGAATTGGGAGTTGGTATATTTGCGTTGGATGACCTGAGACAAGTCAAACTAGTTGAGCTCAGTAATTGTAAACTGTGATTTATGGTGTCTTAAACTAACATCCGGCGAGTTTGAATTTGATTGAATTTTTTTTTTAAAAAACAATTGTGATTAGACTGAGGCAAAATAAGTAAACTAGATTCTACGACCTGCAAATTAAATCAATTGGATTTAGTCTAGTTACTAATCTTGATTAAGAATTTCTCATACAAAAGATCAAAGGGAGAATGCTTGTCAAAACACAATGATTGATTTTCATATCCCCTCTTCAGGTGTTGTAATTTTTTTTTATTATTCATTATAACAGTAATCAACCGACGAATATAAACCAAAAAACAGCAAATTAGCTCATTATTGGGCAGCGAATCCGCCTTGTATGAGTTAAAAGACAAGTTATTTACACTAAAATTAAAAAATTTATGAGAGATAAATTCATTATAGCAAAATCTCAAGGCCGGGATTGTGAATATTCAAACTTAAGATCAGAGAGAAAATTAACTGAGATGCGCGTAAATTGATTCAAACACCTATAATTATTAAACTAAAAAAAACAAACAATGTTCACACATTGTCAAACACCTCCAATAAAAAGATTAGTATTCGCATAAATTTGAATCTTTCCATGGCAATGGCATATTTCTTCTAACTAATCCTATATATCATGTGAGGGAATTAGATTAGTATATCCATCTTTATTTTTCAACATTTTTACCAAATATGATGCACACGGTTTCAAAGTCAATGTACAATCACGAGACATTTTCATTCACATATCTTCAACTCTTAACAAACCTTAATACAATTAATCCAGGCTCCAACCCAGATTACTGAGTAATTTACACTTCATGAACATGCCGGGAGAGATTGAATTTTCAATCCAACCCAACTGTCAAACAAAAAAACTAACACTGTTATGAACACAAACACCAAAAATTCACCAAAAAAGAAGATGCACAACAAAACATCAGGATGATCTTCACCAGCTTTTCCGATGACCATGTTGTCCCGGTCCGGTGATTACACTAGTCGGAGAAGTTTCTTTAGGAGATGATAATCCATCAGTAGTCACAATCTTTCTCTCACTCAATCTTCTTGTATATTCTTTCTTCTTCTTCGGCCTCTTCAAATCTGATGAGCCCGCTCCATGAACAGTAGGGACCAAGTACCATCCAATAGAAGTACATAATATAGCAAACGATCGCCCAAACACAGCCAAAATCAACAAAATAAAGATTATAACCACTGGCAAGTAATAAGAAGGCCGTCTCAAATCCTTCATTTTCATAATATTCCACGTAAATTTCTTCTTCTTCTTAATCTTCTCTTCCGATTGCTTTCTGGGTGGTTGTTGTTGACTTTCACTCACAGCTTCTGAGGATTCAACTTGAATCTTTTCTGGGGCCTCTGAAACATTATTCAGATTCTGATCTTTGGGTTTTTCTTGCTTTCTATCTTTCAACTTCACAACGATGGGTTTGATATCATTGGAGTTTGAGTAAACAAAGCGAACGAAAGAGATTTTCTCTGAGCCCTTTTGGGTGTAGATCTTCTGTCTTTTGTCTTCAAGTTCTGCCAAAAGTTCAGAGAATTTATCGAGCCCTCGGTTTGCATATGGGTTCTTGCTGACTTTACTTTTACTGCATAATCCAGTTTTTCTTGAACCTTTGGGTGTTGAACATGGGCTTGATTTCTTTGGTGATGACCAAAAGCTATAGGGTTCTAAATCTTCTTCTTGATCTTGAAAGCTACCACAAATGAAAGGACTGAACATTTTGAGATGGGTATGAGCGGAAATTTTTGTATTGGTTTTGGGATTGTTTTGGAGTAAGATTGAGAATCACAAGTGCATCTTATATGAACGGTGTCTGTCTGTTTGGAAGACTGGATCTAAGGTAGAATAGTCAAATAAATGACACGAAAGACTGGAAAAAACTAAACCTACAGAACCTTCTATGTTGATCTCGGTGTTGTTTGACTTCTTGCAGAGGGGGTTATAATTTCTTTTTTTTTTTTTTGCAAATTATGATTAAACTTATAAGAATATTTTAAGTGGTAATAGAAACAAATTATAAATTCAAATGTCCGAAACTTGAATCGTAACAATTTCTTAGAGTTAAATAATGAAAGATTTAACCCTCATGAATCATGAATAATATAATCTTGGTATAGATGATCTACCTTTAATAAGACTAGTAAAAAAATTAATCAAGATGAATATAAATTGACTCAAACATTTTAACCATTGAAAAAAAAAAAAAAGACTAAATGGTTTTTAATTTATATAGGGAGGTGCCTTGGGGAAGAGTTTTGAATTGGTGTATGATTGATGTAATTTAGGCATACATATAGGCTATTGGGTGCATAATTTATAGTTAAAATGTTAGATAGTCTAAATTACTTCTAGAATATGGTCCACTTGGCTTAGGTAGTTGATGAGACGGTAGGAGGGTTAGTTGCCAGGAATTAAATGCTTTGATGTTCATAGTATGTGGATAATAAGAAACATACTCTCTCTCTCTCCATCGTCATAAACCTCATATCTGGGTTTGGTAAGATGGTATCAGAAAAAATAAAGGAAAAATTCTTCAAATGAATGGACACGTGTAACTGTGTTTATGAAATAAAACCCTACTTATTGCATAAAGAGTGGAATTATCGTTGTCTTTTGACATGAAGTCCTCAATATAACAGTGATATCATGTTAATAATGTTAAAGTGATATCATTAATTATTAATAAAATAATAAGTAGGTAAGGTGAAACTCACTTAAGTAATTAATTTATTTATATGGAAGGTTAATTATTAATTTTGATAGAGTCGATTTACTCATTTATTTTAATATTATTAATTAGTGATACCGTATCTACATTGTCATATGATATTACCGTTGTAATAAATATTTTTCCCAATACACACACATTGAAAGATTTTAGCAGCAAATTTAGTGGGCATCTTGTTTTTTTAGGGCTGGTTCGAAATTTTATAAATTATAGGCTGTGCTTAGTGTAATTAAAATGCTGACAAGAACAAAAAATATCTCATTTTGGAGAAAACAAAAACTAGAGCCATTTCTCAACAACTATTTGAGTCTCTTAATTTTGGCATGGATGATCTGTTTTTGATCGAATCAGGGAAGAGATTAATTTAGGTGCGCGTAAGTTGATCCGACACCCCGTATCATTGAAAGAAACAAAAAAAAAAAACTAGATCCATTTTCTTCTTAGACTAAAGTTCGCGCCTTTTTTTTCCTGTAAGTTAGGGCCTGGTGCTTGGGAGGTACGAGAACTTAAAAATGGAATTTATTGATATATATATATATAAAAAATCAGTATTTTTTGCTTGTTATTTGAGGACTTATTAGGGAGAGATTTTATAATCATACTTATCAAAATTTACACTAAATTTTTTATAACAAATCAATATGGTCCGTTGGATTAATGAGTCTCACTGACTCCACCACCAAATATTCAAGGATTGAGAGGTTATCAACGTTCAGAACGGAAAAAAAAAGTTCCTCTTATATATATAATAGTTCAAATTAAACTCCTTCCAGCATAAAAAAAAAAAAAAAAGCTAAAATATTTTTCTCGACAACACTAGCATATTCTTCTTACGTGTCTCTCTCACATAATAAATTAAAAATAAATTAATTTATTTAAAAAATTAATATTAAGAATAAAAAAAAATGTCTCATTTAATATTGTCACTTTAAACTTTAAATTACTTTTAGCTATCCTTAAATCAAATCTCTTAAATCTGAATTTACAATTTATCCAGATCTAATCCTACACCGCTTGACTACACACGTTTATCATCATTTTTTATTTTATTTTATTTTATTTTATTAGAATTGAAGTTGATGGAAAAAAAAATAAAGGAAATGGACAAGTGATGATGTTTATAAAACAGAAATTAACGTAAATTTGCTTGGTGGCTAAGAATTCATACGCCACTGCTAACGTAAGGTGTCATTTCACTCATGACATTTATACGCAATGTGCGGATAGAGTCAATAATCACTCAATAAGGACCTCTTGAAATTCACCTTTATCCTTATCATTATAATTACGGTTCTTCATACTATTCCTTTTTATGATTAGCTCCCATTTTCGTCATTTCCCTCCTGCTGCTGCTTCTTCTTCTTCTTCTTCTTGGGCATATTCAATTATTAGTTGAAAAAAAAAACCCTTAAAATTTTGGGTTAATAGAATTTTTTATCCCTAAAATATGCTCATTTTATTAGTTTGGTCTTTTATTCTCATTGTATTAATTTTATCAATTTGATCTCTAAAATTTTAATTTGTGTTACTTTAGCTCTTTAATAGACAATGCGTTAAGTTTTTTGAAGAAAATGACCACATGTTATTCTTTCAAACGGTATCACGTGATTAATACGTGATCATTATGACAAAATTTAACGATCTGTCTATGTAAGAACTATTTAAACACAAATTGATTATTTTAAGAACTAAATTTATAAAACTGATACTTTATGAACCAAACTGACAAAATGTACATACTTTTAATGACAAAAAATATTACTAATCCTAAAATTTTTGTTAAAAAAACCCCCTAAAATTATATATGCTCATCCAAAAAAAAAAAGTCAAAAAGATTCATGTAATTGAGAAAAAAAAAAAAACACATAATAAATATATAGGAGTCTCATTTTGACTATAACCAAGCAAAGTGTATAGAGCAGGCAATAACTATTGGACTGTTTTTTAGAAGAAATTTCGAGTGTTTTATATTGGCTTTTATTTAGGATTTTCTTTTTGATATTGTTGAAGTGATCAGACACAACTTATTTGACTAATAATGTCTATCATACATGTGGAATAGATTTCAAATGAGAACACTTCGACATTGCCGCACAAGGAGAATGGACAATGGGTAACGCGTAACGTAAATTATAATTATAAATTAAGTTTTAGTCTTTTATTTTAATGTAAATTATAATTTTTATTTGGTTCTTAAAATTCTAATTGCAATAATCAAAATTTTAAGAGTTTTATTGTGTTCTTAATTTAGTTCTTACATCAAAATTTGTTAATTTATTATGATGGAATGACTTTTATTGACCAACACATGACTTTGGTAAAAGTGAATATTTGTCTCGTGATATTTTTTTTTTTTAACATGTAGGTTAGAAAATCTTATTTTAGATAATTTGATTTAAAGAATAATAATATAATAAACCCGAAAAAAAAAAGACAGTTTATGAAATATTGTGAGAGAAATATCAATGTATTCGAGAGAAAATTTTTTTCTAGACAATGTAATATATTTGAATGAAAGTCTGTTAAATTAAACTTTAACAATGTAATTATTTAAATTGAAACTTTATATATTTTTGTGCATAGCAATCAACCTTTGTGGTGTGAAGGTCATCTAGAATGCACGTCCCTCGGGACATCCAAGTCTAATAAGACAGGACAATGACAACTAGCTTAATGATAGTAATCTCTCGTAAGTAAATCATCTTACTCCAGTTGTCTGTTTGGTACAAAGAAGGAAAAAGAAAAAGTGAGAGGAATAAATTTTAAAGAAAGAAAATTATTTTTCCTCTTTTTTGTTTGATAGGAGAGATGGAAAATAAAATGAATATATTTTCTATTGTTTGGTATTTGATAAAAATTGAAAGAAAAGGAAAAACATATATGTCAAATTTACAATTCTACCATTAAATATATTAAGTGAATTTTTTATTACAAATCAATCCAATTAATTTGAAAAAACTTTTAATCCCTTTCTTTTTGTTACGAATTAATTTTAGAGTAAATACAACAGTGAATTTATCTCCTGGTGATCAACAAAAGATGTGTGAACTGGGAATGAAATATATCCAATAAGTAAAAGATAAAAAAATTAATTTAAAAAATTATTATCTTGTTTTCACTTTTTCCGTCCACTTTCTACTCAAATTTGGGCTGAAAATATTTGGTGGGCTAGAAAGATAAAAATTCTCTCCTAATTTCCACTCTCTCATAACAATGGAAACATTTTCGGTCCTTTCTATTTTACCTCCCTCGCTTTCTTTCCATCCATTTTTCTACCTGCCAAACACACAATAGGAGAGACAAAAAATATATAAAATCTATGAGATATCGTTTTGAAAGATGAGCACTTATCATTGTCACGAGTCAGGATCTATACTCGTTCATTATTCTTCAATTGAAGTACATGAATCCTTTAAACCTGTTTAAAAAATCATAATTTAGATGTTTAGGTCTTCTAATTAATCTTGAATGGAAAATTGCGCCACCTTGCCCCCTAAGTCAAGTCATCGAAAACGAAAACGAGTGAGAGTAACGACCCCGACCACTGCATTCAATTTCATTTTGCTCTATATGAGTGGGACCCAAGGAAAAAATACCAAGGAAAAATTGGGACAGGTGGCCCCCACAACTCATATCTAGAAGCAAAGTAATTCCGAGTGCTTTGTTAAATCAGAGTTGCCTTTGTGTTTATCACCTTGTTGAAAAAGGTTTCAGCCACCATTGAAAAAAGGGTGAAAATTTTTTAAAACAAAGATTTCTAGAAGAGTTATTTAGCAATCATGGAGGAACTAGTAAGTTTCCAAGGAGACAATGGGCATACTAATGACTATTGAGCTTTAAGAACTATCATGAGCCGATATTGTACGTTTCTTTCTCTCCACAACAGAGGCTATGGACACAATATGAATATAATAATATGATAATTTTTTTTTGTTAAATAAATTAAATCTAATTTACATGTGAGAGGACGGGTTAAATTATAAATTTTAAGTTATATCATCCCTAACATTTTAAATTTTTAGAGTAGATTGTTATTTAACAAATATTACCGACAAAAACTAACCACACTTTCTCTCTCACGAAGCTCGAACATAGGGTTGTTTATCGAGTCAAATTTTATGAACTTGAACCCAAGCCTACTGAACTTATTTTTTTAAACGAGTTTAAAAAATTATTCAAGTTCGTCTTGTTTAGACCTTGAGCTGAGTCCGAGTCCAAGACGAATCCGAACTAAACCCAAATAGCTCAACTATATTACATATAAACGAGTCAAATTTTATAAACTTAAACTAAGCCTTTAGAGCTCAACTTATTTAAAATATGAGTCGTACATGAATAGACTTTTATTCGAGCCAAACTAAATAATTTATCTCAATTAACGCCCTTACTCACATACATAAGAAGTGGTACTCGCAATGCTTAGCAAATCCGTGTCAAGGACATTTTTACGCTTGTCCTTAAACTTCTACAGGTCGTCTTCGTTTGGGCGCATCACATCAAGCCTTCCATATCTGCTGAAGAGGGTCGGTCAGCAGCAGCCCCGTACCTCCGTATCACAACGGTAACCACACTATAAACGTGATCTCTGATCCCCGTCTGAACTATTTAATAAATATGGTCTGACTGCGGCATATCTTTTTGGTTTTCAATAATGTTAGAGTGATTAAATTTTAGAATCAAATTTAAAATTCAAATAATATAACAATTAACTTGAATTTTTTTGATTAATATCATATCATTTAGACCCAAAAAAAAATTTCAAATAATCAACTACCATGTTATTTGAGTTTTAAATTTGATACCAAAATTTGATCAGTATAACACTACTCTTTGATATTTTGGTTCCATGCAGAAAAACCAATGTGGGCCTAGATGAGCCTGTTACGCATGAATTGCACGGACATTGTGCATCTTTACCTGTGTTTGAAGGAACGATTTTGACCGGCAAACGTCCCTGCCCGTGTAAATCGCTATATAAATGACCAATATCAGCATGCTTTATAATTTTTCTTCAATTCTATAACATAAAACAGAACAGACTTTAATAAACTCATTTGACAGTCTCAAATAAACATATTTAACAGTCACTAACATCTCTCTTAAAACCATTCACATTAAATTTTGCTCTCCCACCCCTAAAATTCACTTCTTATCACACGTTACACCGTATCTTCAAGTACAAATTACCCCTAATTAGACATAAAAATTGACTAATTTACCAGATATAGCTTTAACTTTGAGACGACATTTAAACCCAACATAACCACCCTTATTTCTCATGGACATGTTTTTAAACTAATTAGAGTTACAATGGTTGGCTCAAAATTCGAAAGAATAGTCCGCATAAACATAAACATAAACACCTTATAAGAAAAAAAAAAAAAACCAACCCAATTCAACAATTTCTAACATAACCCGTCAAACCAACACAGAACAGATACAAAGTCAACACGCATGAATAGAAGTTTAACGAGTTAAACTCATATTCGGGCAAATTCACCAGGGTGGAGTAATAAATTTAGGATTAATCTCATTTTGCACCTTGTAAGATTGTTCGAATCTCAATTTACACCCTCAAAAATCAAAAATCTCAATTTACACCCTCAAAGATAGAAATTTGAATCAATGTGCACCCCCAAAGATCAAAAATCTCAATTTACACCCTCAAAGATAGAAATTTGTATCAATGTGCACCTAAAATTAAATTAATAAATTATACCTTGATCCCCTCATGTTTGTCACTTAATCATTTGAACTCCTTCACATTTAGAATATTCCCCTTACATCTCATGACGTTTATGCATGTGTAACACATAACCACTTTTCGTTGATATATATTAATATAATCGTTAAAAAATATGATTTTATCCTAATATAAAATTATAATTTTATATTACCTTTTATTTTGTGGATTCGATATATTCTAAAGTTGAAAATCAAGTTTACCATTTGAATGTCTAATAAAATGTAGATATTTATATAAAAGGTAATATGAAAAATATTATATAAATATTTATATTTTATTAGACATTCAAATGGTAAACTAAATTTTGAACTTTATAGTATATTGAACCTATAAAATAAAGGGTAATATGAAATTATAATTTTTTATTAAGATAAAATTATATTTTTTAACGGTTATATTAATAGATATTAATGAAAATGGATTACGTGTTATACGTGCACAAATGTCATAAGATATAGGAGTAATATTCTATATGTGAAGTGATCTAAATGATTAACTGACAAATATGAAAGGATTTAGGTATAATTTATTAATTTAATTTTAGGTGCACATTAATACAAATTTCTATCTTTAAGGGTGCAAATTAAAATTTTTTATCTTTGGAGTACACATTGATATAAATTTCTATCTTTGAGGGTACAAATTGAGATTTTTGATCTTTGGAGGTGCACATTGATACAAATTTCTATCTTTGAGGGTATAAATTAAGATTTTTGATCTTTGAGGATGTAAATTGAGATTCGAACAATCTTTCGGGGTACAAAATGAGATTAACCCATAAATTTATGATGTATGGACCGAGTCAATTTTGACCCAACATAATGTACACAACTTAGATATCCAACACGCCACAATTCATACCAAGAGTCTTGCGGCAAAACACCTTTTTTTTTTTTTTTGGTATGTTGGGGATGGGTTGTCCATTTTGGATAAAATACTAAACGATCAGAGGCTCTGCAAGTTCCAGTTCTGCATATATCAAACAAATCTTTAATCTGAACAACGGAATCCAAAGAAGGATCACTATTCACATATGGCATTCAAACTTTCCTGCTTTAAATTAAGACGCAAAGTGTGGCACAGAGATAAGAAGCCACACCATGGTATTCAACCTTTTCCTAAGCCGAATTAAGAAGCGTGCTTGATCAGTAGTTTCTGTAGAAGGGAAGTAAGACCCACCTAAAAAGAGAAGCATGATCCGGAAAAAAAAAAAAAAAGGAAAAGCTGCAAAAGGATCGCCCGCTCACCAGAGTCTATTAGCCCATGACAGCACTGATCATGTAATTTTCCTCATTAGTCAGTCATCAAAATTATCACCATCCTTCATGTACTTCTCTTGCACTGCTGCAACTGTGGACAGCTATGTTAAGTAAATCAATTGAATAACTGTCCCAAATTAGTTAAACAGAAAGAGCAGATAGGATGTGATCAGCTTTTTATCTACGAGTATGCATCAAGAAAGCTCATGAGGCACGGCCTCAAGGACCAAGCCAAGTATATCATATGATACGCATATTATTGCCATGTACAATATTGTTTGTATATATACAGAATATTGCACATAAAATAGGAATAGATAAACCAAACTACAGTTCATACTCCCCTTCTTTTAACAAAAGCCATGTACCACTGCTGATTTCAAGTGCGTCTATTTCTCACCCAACTAAATTTCACAACAAACAATTGGTAGAAGTTTTTAAGTTACTACCGAGCGTAAAACTGTCATTTATTAAGAAAATTGTGTCCACCATCTTCTAACAATGTGAAGACAATAGTAAGCATCAACTTATAACATTGCCACAATTCATTGACCTTGGAGCAGAACAGGTATTTCTTTAGAAATGACAAAATTACACAAACATAAAAGAGAATGCCCTAGAATGACCATTCTGCAGGCTGGTAAACGGCAATCCACAAAAATATATCAAAACACACGGAGGAAAAAGGATATCTGTAATAATCCCAATCAACGGGACCAACTGCAATTTTGCTGAATTCAACGGCATTTCCATCTATGCCGGCAAAGATGTATCCATTGCTCTTATCAATCAGCTTGACAAGATTTCCGACACTCTCTTTATCCTGCGATGGAAAATGTGACCGACTGCACAAACTACTTGTAATCAATATGAACTCAAAAGATGAAGATATGGCTTTGCCTGAATATCTAAAGTTGTAAAATTAACAAGACCATAGTCTTCTATCACCTCGCACAGCTCCTTCGTAAGTTTCCTGCATTCAGAATAACTGATTACATAAAATTAAACTTCTGATTTACCCAAAAAATCTGAAAAGCTAATCATGCGGGGCATCTCAAACTAATGTCAGAAAAAATATCAACCAGTCCAATTATTTGAGGAATCAAATGGCTCATACTACCAATTTATCCTTTGCCTTCCAATGCAGCCACAAAACCAAGGGAAAAGGGCTGGCACAGGTGAACAGCATTACTACAACAGGTTTATCCTGATAGGTGCTTCAAAATGACTGTTAAGAGACAAGTATGTGATATGTGGTTTCCTGTTGTTTGACCGTACAGGTTTGCCCTAGAGCTCCTTCCACAGTTTGTTTATTGTAATTCATATATTTTTTCATGTTACCGATCCCACTAGGTGTGAATCATCCCATCCAGGTGATATAATAGGTGTAGACATTGAGCAGTGTTCCATGACACTGGAAATCCAAAATGGGACAATTTTATCCCACTACAGGTGCCTCGAGCAAAACTACAGCTACAACACCACGCCAGGCACAGAGTAAATATTGATCTATGTGATTTTGCACAGAATTTCTAGCAATACATCACACCTGTACTTAGCAGAACGAGGATCCTGATCAAGATGATGGTGTAAATATGTTAAATCTTGCACATCTGTGTAGAAATCAAGGTTAAAAGCTGCAAAAACAGACGATGACAATGATTAATGAAGATAAATAGCATTTAAAAGATTTTTGAAATTGATCTTGCATTTGATGTCTAAAGATAAATGAATTGGACGAACCTAAATTTCCATAATTTTCAATCAGATCGATCTTGGACAAAACATTAACGTGAGGAAGTTCCAGGTGTAGCATGGTTGATAATGAGAGAAGCAATGCACTCACATACTTCCCAGGGTCACTACAAAGATGGGCATCAACTAAGTGCACTGCAGTCAACTGCATAATATAAGAACCACATTAAGACACAAATACTTAAGGCAGCAACAATACAAACTGAGTTCACTTCAGATGTTCTGGTCCCACTGAATGATACAGAAATACCACATCATCATAATACTCATAATCATACCCTAAGGTTCAACTTCTTTATGAGTTTCATGATAACACTCTTGGCATTTGCATGAAGGAAAAATAGTTCCACTTGGCCAGGAAAATCAAAGAGAAGATAGTGATCTGCAATGATAATAATATTCAGGTAATCATGTCTAAATTATGACATCCAAATGGAAACAGGTCTACAATATTTTAACCTTGTAAGCAAAACAAAATACATCAGCATAAAGGTGTAGGTGTCTACTTAAGACAAGAATATGACCCTAAAAAAAAAAAGAAAAAATAAGACAAGTATCAGCATCTAAACGAAATTGTAAGACATGGATAAAATGGTGAACATAGTGTTTATTCTATCAGCGGGTCTTCATCCTTAATGACACAACATCATCATGAGGAATCACCAGAAGATGCTGCATTACTCAGTGCTCCTCATCACCTAAAATAAGAAGTCTAGAAGAGAAAGGCAGAAAGCAGGCCATAGATTTGTTGGATGCATATTTTTTTCTTTATATGTGAGGTAGTCTTCCTGTTTGCCACCTGGGCTAAAATAAAAATATTCATCCTTTCATAATGCATAAATGAGAAATGACATGTTTTAAAAGTCAGGCAAGCTCTAATTTGTTATATTTCTATCTACAATATTGTTAATTTTTCCTCCTTCGTAACTTGCTAATATATACTATGTAGAAATTCAAGCCACCCTATGATGTTCCTAAAGATAAGTTTTGAATTTACTTCTATCTTGGGCAGGTTCTAGTGCACACAAAACTACTTAATCTGAATCTATCAGCCTGTACTTATGAAATTATTCTGAGAAATTTTGGCAACCTGTCATTTTTCTTTCATTTTCTTTTCTAAGATGGAAATCAACACAGATATGTTAGAAAAGGTATGTATGCAGAACATCCAAAGAGTCTCCAAAGTCCTAGACGCATTGCACGTCATCCACACTAGTTAAATGTAAAGACAAGTTTACGTCAGAAAAAAACAAAGAATTCCGTAAGATTATATTAGATGTGCCAACCTTTAAGCAGGGGCTCCAATTTGGACTGCAACCAGTCAATGTTCTTCTCCAGATAATCCATGCAATAAACAAGACCTATGAGACAAAATGCTGAATTTTTCAGAAACTAGAGACCAGTTAAAGCAGATATGAGTCACATGAGTAACAAGCAAGATGTCCACCACCAAACTTTTTATGTAACTCTGAGAGATCACAAGGTAGTTACATGTGTAGTCCACAATAACATAGTTCCATAACATGCAAGTAGAAAGCAGCCTCACCTCCATTGGGACCGAGAGAATGCTCAATCATTACATCACTTAGTTTTATGAGATCCTCAATATTCACAGCGCACTCATACCTGTATTACATAAGGAATAACTTTGGATACCCATCCCAATGGTTCACCTTGACTTCAAGGTGAACCATGAATTGTAATTATCAGCAAAAGAAACATATCAACAGATTGTAAAAACAATTGACAAAGAGGATACGGTAAAGCATCGTTCGCAGGATCCAAATTGATAACAGCTACCTTCCTGCACGCCGGTGATTATATATTTATTGTGACAATTAGAAGGGAGGAAAAATAAAAATAGATTTAACAGAGACATTTCCATGTTCAAGTCTCTAAGCAACTATTGAAAACAAACACCTAGAGAGAGAGAGAGAGAAATCAATTCATACATTGCATGGTTAGAAATACATCCTGGGCTTAAACCCCAAGGCTGTCAGTGAAGACGCATAGTAGCAACCATAGTTTTAGTTCCCAAAAGATATTAAGTTTTGAGAATAGGTTAATTCATAAAAGCATTCCATATTTTTTTTTTATCAAACATACATCAAGATTGAATCTTTCATATAAGATAAGTATAGATACCTCATGTAAAGATATACCTCTGTTTGTACTCTCAACTCAATTCTACAAAGTCTTAATCCCAACTTCGTGTTTAGCCATTGTGCTCTATCAAGGGTAATATGTAAATATACCTCTGTTTTTATCGTAAAAATTATATCCATACTTCAGAAAATCATTTCCTCAAAAATTTCCACAACTGAAGTTGTTGGAACATCATTCTATAATCAACTATCAACTACCTAGTTGAAGGAACAAGCATGAAAATCGAACTCATTTAAGTCTACCACGAGTCCATATTCCATAATTACTGTGTTCCATGTAAACCTAATCTGTGGCTTTGCTTGTAACAAGTCAATCCTCATCTCTCCAACCTTCACCCAACCCCTCTAAAACCTTCATCCCTCAACAATTCGTTCCTTGCTATTCCACCACAGGTTACCATTGTGCACACAATAAAATCTCAGTTTACCCTGTTATAATCCATTTTGAGCTACTACTGGACTTAAAACTGTACAAATAATGAACTTTATCTTTGAACCACCACTTCTCAAACCATGCTCATTTTCAACTTAACAACTCAAGAGAGTTACGCCAATTCTAAAAGGCAGACGGTTTGTGTCGCAAAACACTTGTGTACCAAATACAAACAGTTCTGATTTCAGTGTCGAAAGCAAAACAAATTTATGGGACCGACCGACAATCAAACGTAAGAAGGGAACAAAAAATCAAAATATGAGATGAATTAGGCAGATAACATAGTTACCGTCCGATGAGATTAAGGAACTGAGACATGCCGTTGCAGTAAGTGGTCTTGCCGGATCCCGGCGGGCCAATCACCACCTGACCGAAGACCATCTCTATCTCTCTCTCTCCTGTGTATAGGTTTGTATATAGCTCCTAGTTGCTTCAGTTCTTCTCTGTACTTTTCTAGGGTTAACGATAACTTCTTCAATGAATGAAAATAATACGAAGGGCGAAGAAAGAGGCAGAACTCAGAAGCTCAGACCAAAACCACAGACCCATATTAATATCGGTACTAAGGGAAAAAAATAATACGGTAAAATACTGGCATGGGGGGGCGTTCCGAGAATCGAACTCGGGACCTCTCGCACCCAAAGCGAGAATCATACCACTAGACCAAACGCCCATTAAGTTGTTCTTGACGTCAAAAAATTTATAAATCAAAACGCGCAAACCACAAGAAGAGAGAAAATCTATAGTAATAAAACAGAGCTTCTGCTTAAACTCATCGGTTAGAAAAGGTACAATAATGAGGCAGATTATTTAGATTCGATGATTTATATTACAATTTAACATTTTTAACTATGCTAACTCATTTAAATTTTAACGTTTAACCATATAAACAATAATTCATTTAAATGTTAACTTAGTGGCAAATCTAGCCCCCAATCTAGTGGCGAACCATGTTATGGTCCCCTCAACTTTTTAAAATTATACATTACACTCTTAAAATTATGTTTTGATCACATTTTATATATCACTTAAATTTTAAAAACTATAATTTATACATTAAATTATAATCTTGATTTTATTTTATCACCTTAACAATTGCTTAGATCACGTTGAACTATTAGTTATTAATAAAATTATGAATTTATTTATTTTATTAAAAATAATAATTATATTGTACCATGTGAGATTGATTCTTATATATTCTATATATATAAATATCATAACATTAACGATCAAATTAAATAATTCAGATTGAATAAAACTATCTTTTTGTACCACTCTTTAGCCCTCCCTCTCAAGTGAAATTCTGGCTCTGCTCCTGCCCCAACCCAACATATTGGCCTTTTCAACAAAACGAATTGGAGCCCTTCCATTATGGACCATTGAAGCCCTTTTGTTTTGATATTGGGCTTTCCTAGTTGGCCCAAATTCTGAAATTATGCAAATCATTTTGGTGGGGACAACCAGGGTCTTAAAAAAAGAGCTGGAGAGCTGTCAACTACTCAATTCCTTTCATCATTATTGAGTGCCTATGAATATGAATCTATCGTCTCCACAACCACAAAGTTCCCCACCAAACCCAATCGCACGAACATGTGCGACTGTCATCTCTGTAATCAAAATGGTGGTTTGCATCTGCTAATAGATTACTTTCCAGATGATGGCCAGCCAACCAGAGGGACCAAGACACGTTGCTATAGTTGACTGTTAAATGTATCACAGGTTTGAATTCGAGAGTATATCTCTCTTGATTATTGTACTAGTTGAGAATTTTGTATAATGGGTATGATTTTTTTAACACGAGTACAATGGTCTCTTTGATATTTTAATGACGGGTTAATACACATTACATTGGTGGGTCATATGATGTATATTATGCTTTGGTTCTCAAATGCTTTGTGATGCTTATAGAAGACTTATAATGAAATAAAACAAAAAAAAGGAGAAGGTTTGGAATTGAAAGCCAGCCAACTATCTCTTGCATGGACAAATGGTGGCAGCTAGAGGAGGTCTCAAAATGATCAGAGGTGTTTAAGTCAGTTTATGCGTGTCTTGATTAATCTCTTATTTGATCCAGTTAAAAACAGATTATTTATGTTGAAACTAGGATAAATTTTTCGTGGGCTTATTCTAATAATTCTCCAAATTCAAATACAAGACATAATTTACAATCCATGATACCATCTAAGCTTGGACTAAAAGTCTTCTGTCACTGTCCTTTCTGTTTTTAAACAGTATCTTAAGAGTAGTCTACTTCTCATACTACTTTTTGTTTTCTTTTAATTTCATCTAGCAAAGCCCCACTCTCATTATGGTCCCCACCTATCTCTGTTTCTCCCTCTCCCTCTCCCTCACACACACAGAGGTGTAGCCATCCAACTAATCTCACGGGCCAGCGAATCCTGCGGGGCAGATATTTCATTAGTATTCATGTAATGGGTATAACAGCGGTAGACACTAAACAGTCTGAAAAGAAAGTAACTCACTATGCACCAAACTGGGCTCCATTGTAGTGATTTTGATGAGCTAGCAAGGAACAATTATGAGTTCATGTGTATATAATCATAACATGAATAATGCTTTTTTAAGTTTCTCTTTTTGGACCATGATAAAACTCAATACCCTGCAAGCAATTTACTTATATATCCCTCTATATCTCTTTTTTTTTTCTAATTTAATTTGTGCATCAAAAGATTACCCAAAAAAAATAAAATAAACCATAAATCAGGGTCACATACATCTGACTATAAATTCAAGGAATTGGTTTGTTTTAAACAATTGAAGGCTTTACAACATACCTATTAAATAAGCTTAAGGAATCTAATGGAAAAAGGCAGAAGACTTTTGAATTCTACACTATGTATTCTAATATTTTAAATTCTTGAAGGATTTCCTGTATTGAATTGCACAATAAATATGAAAGGTATTACTAAGATATGTTAGTATGAAATCTTTCAAATATAGAAAAACTATTCCTATATAATTCCAGCCAAAAGGATAAGTTTTCTATATATATTTTTCCAACAGTGAAAAGAATTTAGACACAAGATAAGGGGAGAAAAATATCTGACAGGTTGTTAGATGCTTTATATCTGGACAAAATGATTATGAAAAAGTCACTCCTTTAATTATCTACTTCGTTCGCCTTTTGTCTCCTCAATCCTCTGCTACCCACATTTCTTTATCTCCTCTCGTCCCTTCAAAATTTCCTTCTCTCATTACTTTCCCTTGTAGAGAAGAGAGAGAGAGAGAATTGTTGCTTTGTGTGAGACTTGGGAGCCATGGCTTTTGCAGGAACAACACAGAAATGTATGGCATGTGACAAGACTGTTTATCTGGTGGACAAACTGACTGCAGACAATCGTATCTACCACAAAGCTTGCTTCAGATGTCATCACTGCAAGGGCACTCTCAAGGTAAATCAGAGAATTCTCCTTCCCTTCAATTCTGAGTTTTGTCAGCATATTTTGATTATGTATCCGGGTCCGTTATACTTTATCCATCTTTCCCACTTAAAACTGTACGGAAACCTGACTTTGCGGTGAGAGAGAGAGAGAGAGAGAGAGAGATTCTCCGAGATCTGCAACTACTTGATTCACTTGGTTCAAGTTTAGACAGGATATGCTTGCATCCAACTTGTTATATGCTACAATAAAACACTGACGTATATTCCACAGCACCCCTTTCCACATGGTTTTTTTATTTTAGGCTTTTATTTTCTTTTAATCTGTATTACATCTGTTTGCTCCGATCTATCAGTTCTTATGGCTTATACCACTGATGCGTTTTGATTCAACAATTGATTCGTGCTGTCAGATCTTCTAGTCTTGAATGGCAAAATTAGAGGTTCCTAAAATGAGTTGCTTTTGTGGATTTGTGTTTCTTCATTTGAAAGACGGGGAAAAATTAATTGATAAAGGGTGTACGAGGGCACGAGGCTCCCGTCATTGCGGAGTCTGGGAAGGGCTAGATTCACGCAACCTTACCCGTCTTTCATATACAATTCTACTGATGATGATGGGTTTGTTTGCAGCTAGGTAACTACAATTCCTTTGAGGGAGTTCTATATTGCAGGCCACACTTTGATCAGCTCTTCAAAAGAACTGGCAGTCTCGACAAAAGCTTTGAAGGTAAATATATAATATGATGCAGTTACATAAGATGCGATTCTCGAGTCATAGTATAATTCTGATAGCTAAAGCTCATTTCAATAATATTTCAGGGACACCAAAAATTGTCAAACCAGAAAAACCTGTAGACAGTGTGGTAAATCAATCTAAAACTAATATGCTTACGAATATGATCATAGAGTTCCGAATCTGTGCTTCTAACCTTAATCCTTGAACAGAAACCAATGGCAAACAAAGTCTCAAGTATGTTTGGTGGAACAAGGGAGAAATGTTTGGGCTGTAAGAACACTGTTTATCCAACTGAAAAGGTAACTACTGCTACTCTTGAATGCTAATCCATTGAATTCTTTCTACATTCACATGCTCAGAGCTAGCTCAGACTCTGTTCTACATTATAAATTGTGTTTCACATTTGCAAGTATTGTTTCAAATTTCAATAGTTTGCAAAGGGGTAAAGAGGGAAGTCAATGTAGAACTACCAAATCCAATGACTTTAATTTGTTTGTACCATTCTGTCATCGATCACTGCTGGGTCGGTTGGTGAGTCACCCAAAAAAAAGCATCTAGAATGGTCAAGCATATATCTTTAATGAAATGATAAGGGTCTCTGCTTTGTGTTAGTCTCCCCCAAAAGAAACAGTAGAGAAATTTGTGTAAAAAAGTGAACTTATTCTAACAATTCTGATTTATATGTGAAGGTGTCAGTGAATGGAACTGCATACCACAAGAGCTGTTTCAAATGCAGCCATGGAGGATGTGTAATTAGCCCATCCAACTACATTGCACACGAGGGTCGCCTTTACTGCAAACACCACCAAACTCAACTCATCAAGGAGAAAGGCAACTTGAGCCAACTTGAGGGCGACCATGAGAAGGATTCAACAACAGCAAGAGAAGTTGCTGCCGAATAACAGTCCACCTTTCTAACTTTTCTTATCTCGTGTTCTTTTCCACCTCGATATTGATATTGTCCCTTCTACAATCTACCATCTTCCTGTAGTTTAAGAATGGGTTTATGGTTATAAGACTGAAAAGATTTCTCTGTGTTTAAATTGACGTGTGTGGACCTTGTTTGTTATTCTTGGGTTGTGTCGTGAAACACTGGATGTTACCAATGAGATTGAAAAGCTTGTTGTCAATATAATGTGGTGATTTATGTACTAGGCTACCAGTATGATATTGTGAGTTTGCAGTCGTATTGATGATTATAGAAAAAAGAAGTGAAAACCCCATCATTTCTGTAAGTCCCTCCTTGTTAGAGATTCTGAGGCTGAGCAAGGAGCTCTGCAGTATATTCGTAGAAGCTGGCAAATTTCACGAATACTTTGAAATTTGTAAGAAGTTGGGGTGTTGAATCAACATGTTCCAACTTTTTCATTCGGTTTGTAGTCATACCGTATAGTAGAGTGCAAAATTCCTTTTAATGGGAGTAGCTATATTCAAGCAAGCATTGCAACGAAACAATCCTTTGAAAATGGGCTCTGCCCAACACTGAGACTGACTGATTTGTATTTCCTTGAAATACTTCTTCCTTCAAGAAAATCTTTTGTTTTATGTTTTTTGTTTCTTCTATTCAAGCAGTTCACTGTTAAGCAGACTCTTAGAGAAGATTTTTTCCTTTTATTTTTGGTTGGGAAGAAATCATAATTTCATTGAGGCATTTGAAATCCAAAGAAAATTAGAAAATCGTATAGAACTTCAGATGGGGAATCTCCTCCATTGAAACCAAAGCAAATATCATCTGCCTTCACACAAGCAGCCTTCAAGATGACAGTTGCACAAACTGATAGTTCTCATCTAGCAGAACAGAAACAATGAACTTGATGCATCAAAATAATTGCAACTAAAAGGAAAAAGGGCATAGTAATAAACTTTTTCGATATTCAACCAGAAAATTAAGGAATCACCTACCTCAGCAATTTTAACCATGGATCTTCTTGGCACTCTTCAGATCATCCTATCAAAAGCAGCTTTGAGACAGTACAGTTACCGTCTCTGTTGTCAGATTGTAAGATTCTGATGTATTTCCACTAAATGATAGCTTGGAAATAAAATTAGAGAGCAACTGCAGAATGATAAATTCGTAAGAGGTTTGTAGAGTTGGGCTAATTTAAGTACCAAGTCAGTGTCAGGATGTTTTGAGGAGCTTCTCATGAACACTTTACCCAACAATGGATAGAACAAGAGCACCTCTTTTCTTTTCTTTCTCAAAGCCAAGTTTCTCGCTTGTTAGTCAAGCTTTGAAGCCCCTACTTTATTATATTATAGGATATTTGAAGAAGCGTAGGTTTAGAACCTATAAAAAGGGCTGGTCTCGATCTCGCTTGGTGGTGCCCCTCTCTATAATTGTTGACTCAACATTGATTTCGTGCTTGAGTTGGAGGCGGAGCCGTCCATCCATGTCTCTCAAGTAATTCCCCATCAAGAGAGGGAAGAGCCTTTACTTTAGGTTAGGCTGGTCTCGTCCATCGATTGATCACACAAGTATGCCGACAAGGTAAGAGTTACAAGTCTCCCAGCTTCCAAAACTAACTTGATGACCAGTATGATGAATCTTCTTTTGAGCACTCACACCACACTCGCAAAGAAATAGAATCAAAAAACAAGTATGCAATGACACTACTAAAAATTCACAATATTAATTTCATGTGAAGATGTTACATAAGTCATAGTGCACAAAGGTATCCGTACACAAAGTTATTTTGTACAAATGATGATCCTAAACAATGATATCAACTATTACTAAATTCAATTGCATCCAGAAGACAACCATTCCAGGCAATGTGCTTCAAGTCTGTAACGTAATGGTTACGAAGAAACCCAAATCCAAATGTTCCATTCTCATACTGCCAAATCCTTCCCTCGACCAGCCAAGAATTCGCTATAGTTCCTGCCAAGTCTGCAATAACCAGATCATAACTTGAGTTGATGTGAAGAATGTGCGAGACTGCTTCATTATCTGAAGAGGGATGTCCATGATCGTCATCTGCTGCTGGAGGTGGCCGAAGATGCACACGACTGTTATATATATACTCTTCTTCAAATGGCAATGGAGACTCAATGAATGTAGTATTTGATGTCCAAAATACTGGGTCATAACCTGAGAAAGGTTTAGACGCATCCCCGACTCTTCGGCAGGCAATACCCCCAATGTCATCATACACCACGAGGTAAAAATCCAAGTTCATATCATCACAAATACCCTGCAGTGAAGCAGGAAAGAGCATAAAATAGCTGCAATGGAGTATCCCTCTGCATCCAACATCTTTTGATGGTTATCATAGGATACAAACACATAAAAAAGATGAAAGAATCTGTCACAGCAGCCAAAAAAAAGGCAAACATATTTTCTTTTACCACTTGCATTTTGGGAAAAAGCTCAAATATGTAATAACTCAAATAGCTCCAAAAAGGGAAGCCCCTACACCAACAGAACTCGACCTTCTTCTTTTTCCCTCACATATCTTGAGTCCTTAGATGGAGGTAGGCGCATGGTTGTTCCAGTAATCCTATACAGTTGCTAGCGTTTTACTTGAAAACTTAAAAGATTAGTGTGTTCCATTGATTTAGAAATCTCATGATATCTGAACGGACTTTGTTCTTGGGACTGTATGCCATTGATCTTGGTCCAAGTTAATCCCTTGCTTTTACATAGTACATCAGATTGGTAAAGTTCGACTCTTCAAATGAGATCTCATGATTTTTCTCTACCTTCCTTTCGAATGCCACCTTCAAAAATCCATGAGTGAGCAAATCCTCTACAAACGGCTGTCACCTCTAATTTCAATTGTTAAACTGCCATACTTGGAGCATATCCTCTTTCAGCTATCACCTCCAAAAAAAAACACCCAACAATTCGACTACAAAGCTTCAGGATAAACCTTCTTTCTTCCTTCTGTCCTCAATCATACTGATGCAGGTGAGGCCACGATGATGGTGTGCCCCAAGGGGGAGTGCATAGTTGGTCCTGGACCTCCTGCTTACTGCTTAGTAAGACTTCTGCATAAGGGCCAGGACACAGGGACCAACTGAAACACCCCCAGAACTTCCTTCAACTGCAACTCATCCTTCTATGTTTGTCATGTATTTGTTCTAGCGAAATATTCAAACAACTTCCTAAATTTTCCAGCAATGCATGTTATAAGAGTTCAAAAAATTGTTGTGTACCACTATTCTGTTGCACTCAGCTCTTACACAACAAAAGAACCATCTTAATAAGCCAGTATATAATTTCCAAGATTGATGCGTTTCTTAATAAAGAAAACCATCCATAAAAATCACAACTTTTTCATTCCTACTGATCACAGCAATAAAGGCATTACAAAAATAGATATATCTTTATATACGCTTGAGTGTGTATATACATATGGTAAGCAAAATAAAGAGCATAGAAACCCCACCTTCCATAAGCCCTGCAGTGGCCGCGAAGCCGTGGGCGAACAATTTTCAATCTTGACGAAATGCTCCGGTTCCCATTTCCTTCTCCCCTGCCTTTCCTTCTCTCTCCTCCTCTGTCTCCTCGCTGCACCATTCCCTCCCGGACTCGTCCTGTTTGCAAAATACTGATAAATCTCCGACATCAATCGGTCCGGTGGAGACCCAGCAACCTCCTCCACAACCCCACACTCTTCTCCCCTCACATTCCCCGAATTCAAAACCCTCTGAACCGGATTCGAATAAGAAAAACCCAAATTTTCCTCGACAACAACGTGAGATTTCCCCATGAAACTCACATTTACTGGCACCAATTCATTTTCCAAGCACCCAAAATCACCCGAGTTGTTAACCAAATTCTCAGATAATTCGGGTCTACACTCCAGATCGATGAAGCTGATGGATCCACCATTGCGTGTGATACTTATCCACAAAAATGGGGCTCTGATCACATCATAAGTGCCATTTTTTGAAGGGGAAATTCTTGAACCGATTATAAAAAACGAACCCCACTCGAAGAAGATGAGCGGCGGTGGCGAATTGGTGGTGATGTTCTTGGTTTGGCCGCAACGGCGCCAAAAACCGATGAGGTTTTCGAGTTCACTGAGGGTTCTGTAGAGCTGTCTGTACGAAATTTTACCACTGCCCCATTTCTTGATTTGGGTCTTCGATCCCCACCTGCGGTCGCACATAGAGAACCAGAGCTTGGCGTCGTTTCGGCAGAGAGAGACGAAGCGTTTCGATGTACAAGCGAAGTTGGCGATCTCTGAAGGTGTGAGGAATGAGAGGACGCAGAGCTGGACGTCTTCTGGGAAATCAGAGAACGAGGATGAAATCAATTCATTTGGGTCATTAGAATTCGTTGCCATTTGTTTCTCTCTTTCTTCGTCGGATTGAGTTTGGATTTGGTAAGGTTGATTATAGAGAGAGAGAATCGTAGACTCGCAGGGGTGCAATGGAGATTGAAGAGAGACGGTGGAGTTGTGAGGAAGGTTCTTCAGGAAATGGGTTGATTCTACTTTCCTCAAGATTTGTCGTGGAAGTTTTCAATGTGTAATTTAATTTTTTTTTTTTCTGGACAAAAAAGGGCACTAGATCTTTATTGGTACGAATTTAAGCTTTCCGACTGCGCGAGCTATATATATACACACACGAGTCATAATCCGTATATAAAGAGACTATAAAATATAAAATTTGAACGTTTAAAAAATTGATTATATTATATTAATTTTTTTTAAAATATATTAAATATAAATTAATTAAATATTAAATAATTAAATATATAATAAAAATAAGTGGTGTGATATTTTTAGGAAGAAAATATATAAATAATTAAATATATAATAGAAATAAATGATGTGATTTGATGTTTGAGTCTTACAAAGAGATGATGGATAAGGTAAGTGATTGATGATAATTTTGAGAGAAAAAATATAACTGGAATAAAATTCAAACACACTTTTATTTTATTATATATATATATATATATATTTTATTTTTTTTAAGATGATCCTAATTAAATTAGTATAACGATTAACCATCGTATTTTAATATGGACTTTAAGATTTGAATTTTTAATTTTAATGTGAGAAATGCAGTTGGTACCCACTCAATTATTTTCAATGTATAATTAATTTAACGAGCTTAAAAACTATTAGGTGGTCCAGTAATTGAGCTGTTTCTGATAATGTAGAGGATTCGGTAATCAACAATAGTACAAGTTTAAATACCTTGTAAAAAAAAACTTAAGAGCTCAGATACAATGCGTAAACGTGTAAAATTGCAACACTATATATACCCTTTGATGCACACATTAAATTTAAGTCGTCTCAATTAAGAAAGAATACTCAATGCTATCGTGACATCACAGTAATATTAGCATATTAGTATTTTTTTTAATAATAACTCAATAAATAAATTCTAAAATTTTTAAAATAATAATTACCCCACATAGGATAATTATTTTTTTTTTCTTTCTGATGCGTGGTTGAGAATGTATAAGTAATTAAATATATGTATTTGATTGTGTCTTTCTCATTCAAAAAAAAAGGGGATAAATATCATACTAGTCCTTAAATTTTGTTTCTTGTTTTTAGAAGTATCCTTGAATTTTTAATTATTTTAATTTAATTTAATCTATCAACTATCAATTTTGTGTTAATTAATTCATTTCATCAATTTTAGTTGTTAGAACAAACGACAATACATGACGTAGAAAACACATAACAACGTGTGATTTGTCTTCATTTGTTCTAACGGATGAAGTAGACAAAAAGATTTTATTGATATAAAATTGATAGTTTAGGGATTAAATTAAAATAATTGAAAATTTAGAGACTATTTTAAAATAAAAGATAAAATATAAACTAATTGTGATATTTACCCCAAAAAAATCATATCATTCGAAAGAAGTAAAGTTTGCTTTATTTATTTTTAAATTTTTTATTATATAATGATACCACAAGACAAAATTAATGTAGCATAATTACACTGAATATTTACTCCTCAATCAAAATTTTAAAATAAAGAAAGGCATGATGAGAATTTGGGTGATCAAAATTAAATTAGTTGATCATGTAAACTCAGAAATCTCATACCACTCAAGGGTGGAGTTAGTCCAACTCTATCTCTTCACTTGTACCAATTTTACCTCTAAATTTTAACCCGGGGAAGTGTAATTTTTTTGGGATCAAAATCAGGCCTCCCAATCGAATTGGGTGAGGCAAGTTCGTTTTGGGTCTTATTACATTTGTGTCAAAAAATATTCTATTAACATTCCATTTGTTTACTAATTTGTTTCTAATTAATTGTGTCATATTGAATTTATATTGTGTATGAACTATGTATAACTAGTATATAAACGAATTACGTCGTGTAAATTCGATCGTACCTTCAAATTTTGTAACTTTAACAGTGTTTTTTATAATTTTTGTGAGTCATGTTATAATAAAAAAATTTATAACTTTTGTGAGTTATTTATAACTTTGTAACTATTATTAATATTAGTATCAATCGCAAGATAACACAAAAATGATAAAAATATTTACAAAATAATAATAAAAAAATCTAAAAAAATTGTAAATAACAGTAATGTACTCCTTTTTTTTTTTTAGTAGCGTGGACTACTTCTCAAATGGATTTGAGTGGTTATTTTCATCCCATTTAATTTTTTATTATCAAACTACTAAAGTCAATCTATTAATAACTAAACTAACCTCATGCTACATACCCCCCTTTTTATAAATAAACATATTTTATATTTTATCATAATTAGAGTTTTATTCTCTATCTCATCTTGTGCACTTACAAAAAACACTTTTTCAATATGAATTTTTCTAGTGGTATATATTTTAATATTACTTCTCAATTTAATTTTATATTTAATTTCATGTTTATTGTATAGATTTTTATTATTTTCAGTATGCTTTGATATTTCTATCAAATTTAATAATTTTTTATTTATAATTTATATGTGTGTGTATGTTTTCAGATTATTTATTCTTTTTTTTATCTTATTTAGATATTTTTTTATGTTATATTTTTTGTCTTATAGTTTTGTTTGTTCCTATAATATTTGTTTGGTTTTTTTTTTTCTTGTTTTGGTTTGTTTTTTTTTTACCCTTATTTCATTCTTTTATTTTTATTATTATTTTTTTGACAGAAACGATAGATTGTATTAAATACAGCAATCTGAACACAGAATTGGCACTAAAAACTCAGGTGCCATATCCTCCCACACATGAAATTGTTCACAGCATCTTACCCATCTAGAAAGACTGTGCGCAGCACAGTTCCCAATTCGTCGGATAATAGAAACAGAAAAATAACTAAAATTATGAATAAGACACCTAATATTTGAAATAATAGAAACCAAAAAAGAAAAATCCTCATGAGAGTCGGCTATCATCTTCATCACATTAGATGAATCCCCTTCCAACATAATCTCCTCACAACCCCCATCTGCTTAGCAAACAACAAAGCCTCCCTTGCAGCAATCCATTCTATTGTTTACGCATCATACAACACACATATTTTCTTCGACATGCCTGCTATAAATAACCTAGATTCATTCCTGATAATAACACCCAATCCCACATATCCTTCAGAAATAAATACTGCTCCATCAAAATTTATCTTGAAAGTACCTGAGCTTGGGAGAGACCACTAAACAGAAGTTACTATACCTGATTGCATAAAATCCGCCTCCAAGGCCTTCTCATATTGCTCAAGATACTCTGCTACCTTTTGAACAAGCAACCCAGAATCGTTTTCCATGTTTTGGAATAGCGTATCATTCTTATTCCTCCAAATAAACCAACGATGCATCAGAAAAATCGAAAATAAATGAGACTTTAATTACTGAGCGATCTCCCAAAATCGGTGTTGAATATGGGTTGCAGGTCGCTGAACCATGTGTCTCAGTGAGCTGCCTTCCCAGGACATCTTTGCCTAAGAACAATCCTTTAAAATGTGTAAAATAGACTCACTCTCCACCCCACACACATAGCACACACAATCTGAACGAATCCTCCTTCGACATAAATTCTCATTTGTCGGAAGAGCATCCAATAACATTCTCCAAGCAAAAATTTTAACTTCACTTGGAACTCGTTGATTCCATAGCACCTTCCACTTACTATCGGGATTGGATGAGGAGTTTGCAGTAGGCATTCCCAACAAAAATAAATTACCCTCATAAGCCAAATGATATGCACTCCTTATAGAGAATCTACTATTATTGTTGTAATGTCATATTAATTTATTTTCCATCGGAAAAACACCCAACGAAATTTGCTTAATTAATGCAGTTTCATGCTCCAAAAAGACCTCATCAATCAATTGTGTTTTCCCACCTCGCGTTTGGGGATCAATGAGCTGGCTAACTGTAGCCTCCTCCTCTAGCATTTGCTTAGAACTCACCACTTTGAAAGTAGTGAGTGTTGAAATCCACCTATCATGCCATACTTTAATTTTGGAGCCATCACCAATGCTCCACCTCGATCCAGCTTCAATCACTTTTCTAGCCTCTAAAATACTCCCCCATGTGTATGATGGCCTGTACCCTAATTTGGCCTACATGAATGATGTTGACGGGAAATATTTCACTTTCAAGACCTTATGAAGAAGAGTCTCCGTATCATGATGGATTCTCCATGCTTGTTTGACTAACATCGCCATGTTGAATATTCTCAAATCCCTAAAACCCATTCTACCTTGGTTTTTACCCTTACACATATTAGCCCACTTTACCCAATTAATTTTCCTCTCCCTTTCCTTTTGGCTCCATCAGAAATTGGAAGCTAAGGACTCCAAATCATTACACAAATATTTAGGAAGCTTGAAGCATCCCATAACATATGTCAAAATTGATTGGACCACTACTTTGATTAGTATTTTTTTACCTCTTTTTGATAATTAAACGCTAGCTTTTGCTAAACCCGTTCCCTTAAATTAGCAAAAATCTCCTTCTTTGACTTGCCCACCGCATATGGCAATCCTAGATATTTAAAAAGGGTGTATGTCAGTATGGAATGGTCTTAGTTATGAATTCAGTCCGATAATGTGGGTTTAATAATTTAATAATAAAAAATAAAATAAAATGAGATAGGAGATTTATGGGTGGAATAGCCCCCACCCGATCCGTTTTCGCCCTGTTCACCTGATTTTGGTGTTTTATGAGCGCGCCGCCCATAGTTTCAAGCTTTCGAGGCCGCCCATATTAGGCTGCTCAATGCGGAAAACGAACTCGCGAACATCCCAGTGATTTCATGGGAGCTGAAAACTTTTCCATCTTTCAATTTTCCGATGAGAGAGACGATTAGGAGAGATCAGAGATAAGTAGGGCTCAGATAAAGATGCCGAAACCTCTACGACGTAGTTCAACGCCTTCATCGATCGTCCTCATCCAACACCTTGGTGGAAATCAAGCTCGGTGAGGTCCGGTATGGTCTCTGAATTCCCGTAGAATACCTCCATTGTAAGGTACATACACAATTCAACAATTTAGGACGGTTAATTGTCATTCACTCATGTTTCACCATACGGGTCTATTAATATTGTTTGTGGGATCCTATTATATTGCTTTCTAGCCCATTTGACTGTTTGGTTTCTTTATCAAAATCAATTATTACTCTATTGTCTTCTGTCATGTTCTAGGTTAACCATTTACCACCTGCTCGTAATTCAACTAAACAATGGTCAGGAAAAGTTGAGTGGGCAAAAATTAATTTTCTTCTACACAGTACTATGCTCTGTTATTTGATCATCTTAATTTGATGTGTTATTATGGTAGAATTGGATGTCTAGTCAATTAGTCGTGGGGACCTGGCACTTGCGCTCTGAAATAACCGTGGATAAAAGTATGCACTTAGAGTTGGTGGTTCCAACCTGGTTTAAATATTTGACTAGATGATGTGGGCTCTTATCCACTTTATATATATATTGTAACCATCGTGGAAACTTTCTATTAAACTGCATCTCTCACGACACAACTGTCTGATTGAATTTCTTATTAAGATGATCAACAAAAATTGCGATAGAACTCCAGTTTCATATCAAAATGATTGGCAATAAAGTGTATTTTTTTTTGTCTCAGTTCCATAGGTGGAAATCCATTGATGTGATGAACACCCCACCAAAGACCTGTGTGCTAATGTTGTTCAGTGATTTTGATAGTGAAGTAGCTTCCTAGGTATTTGTTGAGGTGGGTTTATGTTGTCCATCCTTGTTAGTATTCAACACTGTCTGTCTCAAGCTAGGATAAAAGAGGAGGGTTACATTAGATAGCTGACAACCAGCGTAAAATTTTGTCGGATCTATTACGATGAGTCCAAACATTGATTGATGCACTAATGCTAGGTCATTCCCCATAAGTGACGCGTTGTGCCTACCTCAGGGCGTTTTGACAAATAAATTAGGGGTGCCGATGCGGCGATAAATGGGCAAGGGTGTTCACTCCATGGACAACCCCGCACCGGGGGGGGGGGGTAAGGGAGCTAGTCCACGTTGATAGACTTATATTAGCAACATGGAACATAGGTACACTCACCGGCAAAATAATGGAATTATTAAACACTATGAGTAAGAGAAAAATTAGTATGGCGTGCTTACAAGAAATTAAGGGGTAGGTGAGAAGGCAGATGAGATAGAAAATACATGATATAAGATTTACTATACAAGAAATGATAGATGAAGAAATGACGTAGGAATAGTTGTAGATAAAGGCCTAAAAGATAGCGTAGTAGCGATTACAAGGAATGAGATAAAATTATATTTATCAAACTTGTAATCAGAGAAAATATAATTAATGTGATTAGCGCTTATGCCTCCCAATTAAGAGTTAGAGGAACAGATTAAAAGGTAATTTTGGGAGCAAATGGATGAATTAGTGCAACATATACTTATAAGAGAGAATATAATCACAGGTGGAGATTTCAATGGACATGTAGGAAAAGATAGAACACAATATGAGAGTGTGCATGGTGGTTATGAATATGGTGATCAAAATGAAGCCGAAGAGAGTATTTTAGAGTTTGCAATGACATATGAACTTATAGTGGCAAACACTTTGTTTACAAAACGAGAAAAACATCTAATAACCTTTGAGAGCGGACCAAACAAAAGCCAAGTAGACTACTTATTAAGTAGAACAATAGACTAATTAGCATATAAAGATTGTAAGGTTATCTTGGGAGAGAGCTTAACACCTCAACATAGGCTAACAATCTTAAATTTATATATTAAAGGGTAACATAGAATAAGGAGAAGTATTAGAACAAAAAGAACAATATCGTGAAATCTAAAAGATAAGAAATTAGTACTATTTAGGAGTAAAATGTTTCAAGAGTCCTTATGGAATTTAGAGGATGAGACTAATATTATGTGGAATAAGATGATGGAAGACATTAGAAAAATTTTGAAAGATGTTTTTGAGGAGTCAAAGGATAGAGGGCTTACAGGAAGAAAAATTTGGAGGTAGAATTACGATGTACAAGATGTAGTTAAAGTAAAGAAAGAATTCTTTAAGAGATAACAAAATGATAGAAATAACGAGAACTTCCAAAGACATAATTAGCTAATAAAGAGGTTAAAAAGATAGTTAGAGACACTAAGTTAATAGCTTACAATGAGTTATAAAAAAAAATAGATAGTAAAGATGGCGAAAAAGATATTTACAAACTAACCAAAACTAGAAAAAGAAAAATAAGAGACTTTAATCAAGTTTAGCGCATTAAGGCCGAGGACTCGAAGGTTTTAGTTAAAGATGAGAAAATAAATGATTGGTGAAAAAACTATTTTAAAAAACTATTAAATGAAAATTACTTAGGAAATTTAGAAGTGATTATAAAAATGGTAAGATTCATGAAACTAGAGCACACACGTTCTTTCGTAGAATAAAGAATTCAGAGGTAGAATTTACATTGAAGAAAATGAATTTTGACAAGGCTTTAGGACGGGATGAGATTCCAATTGAAGTTTGAAAGTGTTTAGGGAATGAGGGGGTGTTGTAGCTAACGAAATTATTCAATAGAATTATTACTACTAGGAAAATGTCTGATGAATAGAGAAAGAGTATTCTAGTACTTATCTATAAAAATAAAGGAGATATTTAAAATTGTAATAATTATAGAGGGATAAAATTGATGAGTCATACAATAAAACTATCGAAAAAGGTCATTGAACGTCGCCTAAGAGTTGAGACTACAGTGTCTGAAAATTAGTTTGGGTTTATGCTGAGTAGATCAACTATGGAGGCTATATATTTATTAAGGACACTCATAAAAAAGTACAGAGAAGAAGAAAAATCTTTGTATGATATTTTAGATTTAGAAAATGTGTATGATAAAGTACCTAGAAATATAATATGAAGGGTGTTTTTTGAGAAAATAAGTGACAAATAGGTATATTGTGGTGATAAATGATATGTATGATGAGGTTATGACTACAATTGGATCTTCCGTGGTAGAAAGTAAAGAATTTTTCATCATAGTGAGATTACATCAAGGATTGGCCCTAAGTCTATACATATTCGCTCTAATTATGGATAAACTCAGTAGCCATATTCAAGATGATGTTCGACGGTGTATACTATTTGCAGATGTTATTGTATTAGTAGATAAAACTTGAATGAGAATTAACAATAAGTTAAAAATTTGGAGAGAGACATTAGAGCCGAAAGGGTTTAAAATAAATAGGAGTAAGACTGAATATATGTAATGCAATTTTAATAACTGAAGAAGTAGACATAGTGAAAAAGTTAAAATTAAAAATAAAAAAATACTAAATAGTAAATAATTTAAATATCTAAAATTGATCATTAAAAATGATGGAGATGATTCAACTCATAGAATCAACGCTGGTTGGCTTAAGTGGAGGAAAACCTTTGGGGTGTGTTTGGCAAGTTTGTGGGGGATAAGATTGGTTTGGTTTTTTAATCAAAACCAATCCAATGAAAACCCAAGTCCGGGGGACATAGAAAGGATACTAATAAAGTTGTGTAATCCAATCCTTCTTTTGAGAAGTACTTTTATATATTATGGGGCCCACGGATAAACCAATGTGTTTTGTGTAAATTCTCTTACCTTTTACATTAAATTACAATTTTACCCTTCACTCCTATCCAATCCAAAGTCATAGTTGGGTGAGCCAACATTATATATTTTATCCACCTTTAAACTTCACTCCAATTTTCATGTGTTACCAAGTGTACAAACCGAAAATAATTTGGTTTTAATGTTTGCAATACCAAAAAATTTTGATCTAATTAATTTGGTCATAAAACAAAGTCCCACATTGTTATAAAAATTTAAAAAGATAAAAAAAAATAACCGATATACACGAATCGATAAACACTTAAATATATTTCATTACCACACGTAGTCTTATACAAAAGACGAAGCAAAAGAAAGGTAGTGTACTACGTAATTACACGTACCTAACATGTTTATATTCTTTGTTGCCTTCAAGTATACATACAAAATGAAGGCAACACAAGGAGGTACGAAGCGTGAAGCTACATGCACACACGCTAATATGTGTTGCATACAAAAACATGGGTAAACATACTTACCCAGCTGTTACATGCACATATACATTATAATACATACAAATATTATAAGTTACCATTACAACAGACAACCTGACCGATCGTACCCAACATTCAATCATCGATCACTATGATATCACCGTCAAAGTGAGAGTTCACTGACGGTGAACTCCCAACGCTGTCATTAGGAGGGTGACTTGAACTTGCTTCATCTTTTTTAAATATAACACCGAAATATTCAAAATTCGGGCATGGTTGAAGACAATGTTGTGTTGCAAAATCATTCTCCTACAATTAATAATATGAAAGTATGTGTTAATGGCCGCAAAAAAATAAAATATATATATATACATATATGTGTGTGTGTGTGTGTGNCTTGCTTCATCTTTTTTAAATATAACACCGAAATATTCAAAATTCGGGCATGGTTGAAGACAATGTTGTGTTGCAAAATCATTCTCCTACAATTAATAATATGAAAGTTTGTGTTAATGGCCGCAGAAAAAAAAAAATATATATATATACATATATGTGTGTGTGTGTGTGTGTGAAACATCATTTCATAATTGACAATAATGTAAAGAAAATTCTAANTATATATATATATATATGAAACATCATTTCATAATTGACAATAATGTAAAGAAAATTCTAAGAATGAAGTAACTTACCTCCAAATACTCAATAGGTCCTCTTCCTAGCCCTATTACGACTGACTTCTTCAAAGGGTCCCAAGTAAAATTGCTAGAATCAAGCATTGCCGTAATAGTGAAGAATTGTCTTTCCCAGTAGAAAATGACGCGAATAAGTTCAGTAAACGACAATGTAAACCCTCTACAACGTCGTTTAACGACGCGCAATAAATCATCCATCATATTATGCATGTAACGGCCCACAGGAGGTAACTTTCCTTTATTCTTGAATTCTAATAATGTGTCGATAATGACGTCTGTGTCATCCTCATAAATCTTTGGGATCTTCATTGTCAACTACAAAATATAATTTACATATTAATTTGGGATCAACTGTACATAAGATAAGCCTTATAGTCGACAGTAAACGAATTACATGCATGCATCGTATACTCATTCACAGTTACATATATTTAACAGTTAACCGTATGGACAAAATCTTCGGGATTACTACTACAAATATAGTTGATCAAAATGCATAAGATACTAAGGTTTACATAGAACTGTCCCAAGTCATTACATATTGTCTAACCATTAAAGCACCATGTTTACTGTTATGGTAACCACTTAAACAAACCCACGATAACCCATTACAGAGTACACAATATGGGTGAGCACGATACCCACAATAAGCATGACTATACTTATCATGCACCACATTAGATCACGGGTGTATGCGTTTGTTCCAATTACACGAACATGTGCTTCATTGTTGTTCACAACACCATCGTCAACGATATTGTCCATAGGTGCAGGAGGATGAAAAGTCATCGCATTGGGTACATCAACTTCATGCCGCGCATTGTACAATGCCAATGTTGTTTCTGCTTCAGCATACGAATCATAAGATTTGTATAATGCATTTGGATACCTGTTCACATGCGCATGACATTCCACCCATGACTCGTAAATACCAACTTGTCGTCCAATAAATACTACATACCAACGTTGCTTCTTGTTCATATCTACGTACACAAAAAATGCAACTTGTTGTTACTCATAATAAGATTGGAACATTATTCCACTCAAATCCATAGTTGGTCATATTAACAATGTCTCATCTAATATATATTTACATAAATTAGTTCCATCAAAAACATACACACAGTCGAACCAAATAGTCCATACAGACCAAAAAAACATACCAACAAAATAGAATTGTTAATGTAATCGAACTACCTCCACACCATTTGTTACATTCACCTTCACAAAAATCTCCCACACATGCTTAGGAAAAAAAAGATTTTAGGTGGTGGCCTAGTCGAACGACAAAAACAAGTAATTTTATCAAAGTTGTGGTGGCTGCCGCAACAGGCTACCAACCCACGCAGGTCGCTCATAATCCGACAAACTAAAGAAGATGTCAACCTTTACTGGGTCAGAACAAATCTTAAAAAGAGCCGCATGGCGATCAACCATAGACAAACTATTGATCTTCTCAAGTTCCGCATTCACTCTCCTTCTTGCATCTGCAACATCATGCATATATCCAACTCGATGTGCAATATTGTCAAGCTGCTTACGACTCTCTTGAACATATTCACCAAATACCTTGGAGATGTCTCCCAAATTTTTTGCAATAGAGTCAGATGCATTGCCACTCACCTTAGCTTTTTTTCTCTTATTTGGACATGGTGAGGCAACACTTGGTTCCATTGTAGGTGGTTGATCTTGATGCCGGGACATTCATTCCCAATGGATTTTGTGCTTCCATGTTCTCTACTTCCCTCATTGATGTTTCGGCCTCGGTATCGCCAACCATGTCTTCAACATCGATAGCGAACTCCTCGGTTGCCCGGTCCTTGCCAAATATAATGCCCCAGTCATTGAAGTAAGGCCACAATTTATCTCGCATGCCTTTTGCATTTCGATCCTTCTACAACATTTATGGACAATTATTATTAACCTTTATAATAATGTCTACTATGGTATTACTTATTAAAATGAAACCTAGTTAAATTGTTGGTTAACAAATTTCACCTTCAAGTAGTCTTGCCAGATGTCGTCCCCGTCAACCATGATCTTATTATCAGTACTGTTGAACCCAAACCCAGATGTGACCATCATGGTAAACAGAGAGTTGTAATTCTTCTTCCATATTTTCAGCTTTGACTTAATAAGGGGCGAAGCCTGCAACTCGCAACCTGGAATTGCTACTTTCAAGCTGTTTTCAAGTGCTTGTAAGTAGCTGGGTCTAAAAGTGCCATTTTTGGCACTTCCACCCGTTAACACACAGTTCCTTCAATGACTATAAGAGCTGATTTTCTTCAGCCATATTCCATGTCTTTCTAACACCTCTTTCTGACTGTGCACTTGCAATTGTGTCTGACATTGCTATCTCTATTGTAAAAGACAACAACTTGACAATTTGCAATTGAAATATAAACATCCAAATTACGGGTTAAAAATGACAATTGGTAATGAAAAATACTTTGTAGTAGCATACAAGATTACATTGTAACACATTCAGGTCCTCATGTCCCACATTGTCTACATTAATAAAGCCATAAAATTAGTAACCAAGATAAAACACTAAGTACTCCAATTACGTAGTTTGTCCACGAGTGCTTCTCCACTAATTGTACATATCTAATGCTATCTGATTTCGAAACGTAGACCATTCGGTGGATGTCTCGACAATGTCTATGATATCATCAGCATGTTCACCATCAACAGGAATTTCTTTTGGTAAATCCTCCTCAAATGGATCTACGCTCATTTTATTCTTAACTAAGCTATGTAACAAACAACATGCAGTTATGATGCGGNCTCGACAATGTCTATGATATCATCAGCATGTTCACCATCAACAGGAATTTCTTTTGGTAAATCCTCCTCAAATGGATCTACGCTCATTTTATTCTTAACTAAGCTATGTAACAAACAACATGCAGTTATGAGTGCGTACAGGATAATAACAAGGTGCCCTAAGAATCGTTCATCTATTTTTTAGCAAAGCAAAACATCTCTCAATGCTAGTCCTTGCAGTAGAACGACACAAATTAAATAATTCTTCGGAATTTCTTGGTGCTGCAGAGGCAGCCCCAAACTCTTGGATATGATATCGCTGACCCCGAAATGGTGCTAAAAATCCGTCACCATTTGTATAACCNCATCTTTTCATAATTGACAATAATGTAAAGAAAATTCTAAGAATGAAGTAACTTATCTCCAAATACTCAACAGGTCATCTTCCTAGCCCTATTATGAACGACTTCTTCAAAGGGTCCCAGGTAAAATTGTCAGAATCAATCATTGTCGTAATAGTGAAGAATTGTCTTTCCTAGTAGAAAATGATGCAAATAAGTTTTGTAAACGACAATGTAAACCCTTTACAATGTCGTTTAACGACGCATAATAAATCATCCATCATATCATGCGTGTAACGGCCCACAGGAAATGAATTCTAATAATGTGTCGATAATGACGTCTGTTTCATCCTCTGAAATCTTTGGGATCTTCATTGTCAACTACAACATATAATTTACATATTAATTTGGGTTCAACCATACATAAGATAAGCCTAATAGTCGACAGTAAATGAATCGAATGCATACATTATATACTCATTCACAGTTACATATATTTAACAGTTAANGATAAGCCTAATAGTCGACAGTAAATGAATCGAATGCATACATTATATACTCATTCACAGTTACATATATTTAACAGTTAACCGTATGGACAAAATCAACTNGTACAGACAAAATCTTCGGGATTACTACTAGAAATATAGTTGATAAAAATGCATAAGATACTAAGGTTTACATAGAACTATCCCAAGTCATTACATATTGTCTAATCNCACAATTACATATATTTAACAGTTAACCGTACAGACAAAATCTTCGGGATTACTACTAGAAATATAGTTGATAAAAATGCATAAGATACTAAGGTTTACATAGAACTATCCCAAGTCATTACATATTGTCTAATCATTAAAGCACCATGTTTACTGTTATGGTAACCACTTAAACAAACCCACGATAACCCATTACAGAGTACACAATATGGGTGAGCACGATACCCACAATAAGCATGACTATACTTATCATGCACCACATTAGATCACGGGTGTAGGCGTTTGTTCCAATTACACGAACATGTGCTTCATTGTTGTTCACAACACCATCGTCAACGATATTGTCCATAGGTGCAGGAGGATGAAAAGCCATCGCATTGGGTACATCAACTTCATGACGTGCATTGTACAATGCCAATGCTATTTCTGCTTCAGCATACGAATCATAAGATTTGTANATGCGTTTGTTCCAACTACACGAACATGTGCTTCATCGTTGTTCACAACACCATCGTCAACGATATTGTCCATAGATGCGGGAGGATGAAAAGCCGTCGCATTGGGTACATCAACTTCATGCCGCGCATTGTGCAATGCCAATGTTGTTTTTGCTTCAGCATACGAATCATAAGATTTTTATAATGCACCTGGATACCTGTTCACATGCACATGACATTCCACCCATGACTCATAAATACCAACCTGTCGTCCAATGAATACTACATACCAACGTTGCTTCCTGTTCATATCTACGTACACAAAAAATGCAACTTCTTGTTACTCATAATAAGGTTGGAACATTATTCCACTCAAATCCATAGTTGGTCCTATTAACAACGTCTCATCTAATATATATTTACATAAATTAGTTCTATCAAAAACATACAAATAGTCGAACCAAATAGTCCATACACACTAAAAAACATACCAACAAAATAGAACTGTTAATGTAATCGAACTACCTCCACACCATTTGTTACATTCACCTTCACAAAAATCTCCCACACATGCTTAGGAAAAAAAAGATTTTAGGTGGTGGCCTAGTCGAACGACAAAAACAAGATTTTATCAAAGTTGTGGTGGCTGCCGCAACAGGCTACCAACCCACGCAGGTCGCTCATAATCCGACAAACTAAAGAAGATGTCAACCTTTACTGGGTCAGAACAAATCTTAAAAAGAGCCGCATGGCGATCAACCATAGACAAACTATTGATCTTCTCAAGTTCCGCATTCACTCTCCTTCTTGCATCTGCAACATCATGCATATATCCAACTCGATGTGCAATATTGTCAAGCTGCTTACGACTCTCTTGAACATATTCACCAAATACCTTGGAGATGTCTCCCAAATTTTTTGCAATAGAGTCAGATGCATTGCCACTCACCTTAGCTTTTTTTCTCTTATTTGGACATGGTGAGGCAACACTTGGTTCCATTGTAGGTGGTTGATCTTGATGCCGGGACATTCATTCCCAATGGATTTTGTGCTTCCATGTTCTCTACTTCCCTCATTGATGTTTCGGCCTCGGTATCGCCAACCATGTCTTCAACATCGATAGCGAACTCCCCGGTTGCCCGGTCCTTGCCAAATATAATGCCCCAGTCATTGAAGTAAGGCCACAATTTATCTCGCATGCCTTTTGCATTTCGATCCTTCTACAACATTTATGGACAATTATTATTAACCTTTATAATAATGTCTACTATGGTATTACTTATTAAAATGAAACCTAGTTAAATTGTTGGTTAACAAATTTCACCTTCAAGTAGTCTTGCCAGATGTCGTCCCCGTCAACCATGATCTTATTATCAGTACTGTTGAACCCAAACCCAGATGTGACCATCATGGTAAACAGAGAGTTGTAATTCTTCTTCCATATTTTCAGCTTTGACTTAATAAGGGGCGAAGCCTGCAACTCGCAACCTGGAATTGCTACTTTCAAGCTGTTTTCAAGTGCTTGTAAGTAGCTGGGTCTAAAAGTGCCATTTTTGGCACTTCCACCCGTTAACACACAGTTCCTTCAATGACTATAAGAGCTGATTTTCTTCAGCCATACTCCATGTCTTTCTAACACCTCTTTCTGACTGTGCACTTGCAATTGTGTCTGACATTGCTATCTCTATTGTAAAAGACAACAACTTGACAATTTGCAATTGAAATATAAACATCCAAATTACGGGTTAAAAATGACAATTGGTAATGAAAAATACTTTGTAGTAGCATACAAGATTACATTGTAACACATTCAGGTCCTCATGTCCCACATTGTCTACATTAATAAAGCCATAAAATTAGTAACCAAGATAAAACACTAAGTACTCCAATTACGTAGTTTGTCCACGAGTGCTTCTCCACTCATTGTACATATCTAATGCTATCTGATTTCGAAACGTAGACCATTCGGTGGATGTCTCGACAATGTCTATGATATCATCAGCATGTTCACCATCAACAGGAATTTCTTTTGGTAAATCCTCCTCAAATGGATCTACGCTCATTTTATTCTTAACTAAGCTATGTAACAAACAACATGCAGTTATGAGTGCGTACAGGATAATAACAAGGTGCCCTAAGAATCGTTCATCTATTTTTTAGCAAAGCAAAACATCTCTCAATGCTAGTCCTTGCAGTAGAATGACACAAATTAAATAATTCTTCGGAATTTCTTGGTGCTGCAGAGGCAGCCCCAAACTCTTGGATATGATATCGCTGACCCCGAAATGGTGCTAAAAATCCGTCACCATTTGTATAACCCGCATCAACTAGATAATACGTGCCTGTGTTTTATAAGAATATATTTGTTACACGTACCAAACACATGTAAATGTGAGTATACTTATAAAAAATATATATAATATGCTACATACCACGTGCTACCTTCAACCCATTTGCCCTACTAACCGCATCACGCAATAACCTAGAATCGGCAGCTGACCCATCCCATCCAAGAAGCACGTATATGAACTTCATGTTCGGTGCACATACACCTAACACATTGGTTGCTATACTACCTTTACGTGTTCTATATCTAGCTTGATGGACAAGCAGTACTCGGGCAGGAACATCTGTGCCATCTAATGCCCCCACACAATTCTACAAAGGCAAGTGAGTAAACAAGTTTATAAAGATGTATGAAATAAAAAAATCCATGTTATATGGTGTAAAAATCAATATTGACTTGAATGTTAAATGGTGATTACCTTAAACCACTTCCATTTAGGGTCTGTACAGTCTTTGGGCACTGGTTCAGGCATNTGTATGAAATAAAAAAATCCATGTTATATGGTGTAAAAATCAATATTGACTTGAATGTTAAATGGTGATTACCTTAAACCACTTCCATTTAGGGTCTGTACAGTCTTTGGGCACTGGTTCAGGCATCTGAAGCAATAGCCTGCGTAGCCTTAACACCGCAGTAAGGACATTGTTGAAATGTCTACTAACTATCTCACCAGAGCGCAACAAATTGAACTTAACTGGTCTATTTTTGTCGTCATGCCCTAAAATACTTAAAAACATCGCCATCATCTCCTCGATACTTATGTGCCTAGTTGGTCTTAGCAGCCTAACATCACAGNATTGAACTTAACTGGTCTATTTTTGTCGTCATGCCCTAAAATACTTAAAAACATCGCCATCATCTCCTCGATACTTATGTGCCTAGTTGGTCTTAGCAGCCCAACATCACGGACCAGATTACATAGTACTATAAACATGTGTCTATCCATGCTAAGTTGGCTTATACACATCCCGNCCAGATTACATAGTACTATAAACGTGTGTCTATCCATCCTAAGTTGGCTTATACACATCCCGTCACTCTCGCCAATGAGACGATGCAAGTGTTCAATCTGTAACCGAGACCTATTGAAAGGTCGTGGAACCTCAGATATTGTACCATTGTGTTCCATGTCCCATATCATCAACATTATAGACACCACAAGATTAAACACCATTACCATCTCCCAAATAGTCCTATGTATAAACGTAAGTAACAAACATAATTCATCGTACTCGTTGTCCATGGTTTCCTAATTCAATGGAAACAAAAAAAATTCAATAACATTGTTATCACTTGACATGGATATGTTTAAAAAAAAAAAAAACATATTGCAACATATATTGTTTGGCCAACAAAATAAATCATAAGAATATAATATTTTAATTACAACAAATGTACAACTAACCTCAGTCAATGTATAACCAGTAAAGAAAAGCATGTCAAAACATTAATATACAATCTGGCACAACAATTTTAACTATATACTGTCACAATAACAAAAAATAAATAAAAAAATATTCTAAGTTAGGTACCTGAAGAGTGCTTGTGAAACCCTTGATTTGAGACACTGTTAATAACGTAACAACTGTATTAGAAATAATAAACAAACAAGAAAACTTATTAAACAAATACCAATAATCCTCATGAGGAGTTAATGTGTCTCTCTATCTATGTCTCTCTATGTTATTGGGTACATACAACTATCCCAATTGTAATTATTTGGTTTCAAGATTAATAGACAAAGTAATAATACTGAAATCCAAGCTACAACTTTTTGCTATCTCTGAAGTATCAAGAATTCACACTCAAATATGGGCAATTATGTAAAGTAAGTAAGACTAGTACTTTAGCTTCCAACCTACAAACTCTGGCAGCTTTCATACACTTGAAGTCTTGAACAACTCTAATATTTAAGGTTAGAATATGATAGATATTAACCTGTCATACATATTTTTTAACTGTTAAAACCGATTTAATATAATTTAGACAACTAAACAAATTTTATTGTAACTTTCATTTCTTTCAAACAATAGATTGAAATATTTTAAAAACCTTCTCCCAACGAATACATCACTTTCTTGGTGATAAAAATATTTATAGTCGGAATAATCGTGTCAATTTTAGTTATAGCAATCTCGATCATTGATTATTCAGTAGCATGGACATATATTTGAAATTTTATTGTCCATAGGTGCTAGGATATATAATGGGGGACTATAATGTTATTAGGGAAAAAAATATGACTTAATTTGTTAATATGTAACAGTAACATGGCCGAGGATATTTACCATTGCTGTAATTGTTGAATTTTTTTAATTGGGACACATCATTACATCAAATTGTTAAGTTGAAATAGCATTACTTATAGTGAGAACAACTTTTTTCATATATTTCATACTAAAAATTGGATTATGTTATAAAAAAATATTTTTTTAACATCATAACTCCTATTATCGTTCAATGGAAACCCATCATCTGACATGATTTATATTTATTAATTTGATAATTAATAAAAATTATAAAGAGTAATATTATTTGAACATAAATTATTGATCTAGTAATTCATAATCATTGAATTGACAATATAAATTGACTCTTTGAACAAAAGATAGAGTTTTATATTTTTTATGGCCATATAGAAATATGTCCATCATTATTTCAATCAACTCAGGGATAAAAAACACAAATCATAGCAATTTTATTAAGAGACCAGCATAACAAAGCCATTAAACAAGAATTCGAGAACTAAGCGTAGGAATAAATCAATAAAATTGATTTCTTTTTTTAATCTTATTCAACATTCCATAACTACATTTGAACACATATAGCAAAACAATCTAAATTCAAGTACAAAGACAACAATATTTCACCAACCAACAAGCCTCCAACACTTAACAAAACAAAGAAATCCTAATTGTCAGAAGGAAGAGTGCGGACTATAGATTTTTTTTTCGTCTATTATATGCTGGAGTTTAGCAATGTATATAAAATTTTTGGTTCTGCATTTTGAAGCTCCTCATGAACTGGGTATAACATGGCAAAGGTTCAAATTTCAAAAGATTGACCCACATAATGAAAATTTGAGGTGGCTCCTGAAATTTCAAACACCTGACAGTCCAACATATGTTCTTGATTGCAATATCCAAAGACCACCAGCAAAGTATCTATCGAGAACCTATGAACACCTGTTCAGTGAATTTTCATGCATTTTTGCAAATCAGTAGGCATGGTGCCTCCTCCAAGATTTTTATTCTTCTTTATCTTGACCAACAAAGCAAGTTGATACATCATGCCTTTGGGATTACACATTCTTACAGCACCCTTGCAAGACCCAGATAAAATAAAGTTGCAGGAGGCTCTGGTACTGATTTTGTGTAGATTTAGTTTGGTTTAGTGTAAATTAGATTTTATTTTTCATTTATTTGTAGTTTGGGAGGGAGAAAAGAGAAGACACAGGGAAATATATATATATATATATATACAGAGAGGGAGAGAGAGAAATATACCTTCCAATGGGACCAGTGGGTGCCGCTTGCGGTAACACAGGGCCAATGAGAAGACGAAGACAAAAAAGGGGAGGGGTAAAAACCCTATTTTTGCTACTGTGCAAGGGTATTTTAGTATTTCCAAGCCCACTGTGCAAGGGTATTTTAGTATTTCTAAGCCCAATCCGATAGCTGGTCTAGCTAATCCCAAAGTTATGGTGGGATACAACAAAGTGGGTCAGATGGGATAAATGGGAGAAATGACTACGGGCCGAGGATTTCAACCCAACGACTATCCCATTCAAAAAAATGAATCCAAATCAGGGATTTGTGGGCCCCCGGACAGTGTAACCTAATCCAACTAGGGGTTATCCCCCTTTATCCCCTTTCCCAAACACACCCTTGGTATATTATGTGATAGAAAAATATCAATAAAATTGAAAGGTAAGTTTTACCGAACATCTATAAGGATAGTAATTTTGTATGAGACGGAATATTGGGTAACTAGAAAATAACATAGTAACAAAATGAGTTTAGCGAAAATGAGAATGTTAAGGTGGATGTGTGAAAAAACTAGAAATGATAGAATACAAAATGATCGTATTAAAGAAATGGTAGGAGTAGCTCTAATTGAGAATAAGTTAAGAGATAATAGATTAAAATGGTTTGGTCATGTTTAACGTAGACCGATAGAGGCACCAGTTCAAAAAAGTGATAAAATTTTTCTTAATGGTACTAGAAGTAGGAGTAAATCTAAATTAATATTGAACGAAATGATAAAAAAAGATATGAAAATATTTAACTTAAATGAGCGTATAGTGCATAATCAAAATGATTGGTGAAGACGGATTCATATAACTAACTCCAAATAATTGGGACATAAGTCTTGGTTTGGTTTATCAGTATGTAGTTTTGCTTTGCAAGCATATTGTTGAAGAATCAGGTTTCTTTAGTAACCTTTGTCTTCGTACCTTTTTTTTTCCCTTTGGTTGAAAATGATACAATTTTGTTGTAAATTGGCCCATATAGTGTTCTCTCCTGGATTTTACGATTCAAAACTTGGTCACTTTCAGTCATTCTTAACTAAAATTTCATGATCTTAGGTGCTACTTTGATAGTATTTATCTTCTAAGATTGATTTTCTTGAGCATGATGAATTTGTTGTATGAGGTTGAGGAATTAAGTTAAAGCCTATGCATTTTAGAATTGTTTGTTTGTTGACCAGCTTTTGACTTTTCATTCATTCTTACTAAAATTTCATGATCCTAGGTGCTACTTTGGTAGTATTTATCTTCTAAGATTGATTTTCTTGAACATGATGGATTTGTTGACCATTTGTGTATATTTTTATATCCATTGATACATTAGTTTCACTCGGTTTGAGTCATGGTGTCATGTCTGGAACAGAAATGTTGCTTGCTTTCAATGTCAACTTTGAAATTTGTTTGTAATGGAATACTGCACAAAGTTAACCATTTACTATTTGTAAAGTCAGTTGTTGATCCAAGACTGGATTTATGCAGACTTATGCTTATGTAAGCAGAATTTGTCTCCTTTATCTTTCAAGCTTCGTATACATCCAGATGAAAACCATACATTTCTTAATAATGGTAGAGGCGTTGTAGCTCCCTCTCAACACATTTTAGAATTCGGGATTTTTCAGACTCACTACCAATATTAAAAAAAAACCAAAACAAAACAAACAACACACTAATTAGTGCTTATAATCAACGTTGCTTTCCTCTTATCTTTCATTGTGGTACAGTGCTTTCTGATTAAAATAATTATCAGAACTGAGATTTGGTTGCTGGGATGATTTTTGAGGATGATTTGGAATATATGTAGGAAATATCGTGTAACAAACCACTTTCTAGATATCCAGTTTCTAGAATCGCGTGTACTCAATTGTCTTTATATCCTTCTTTGTTGATCCGTTTGCCCACTCCTTTAACAATTTTTAATTTGGTGCAGGTGTTGACCCGTGTACCCACACCTAACATGATTTTTTACTTTGGTGTAGGTCAAGAAACGGTGTATACCAATTTTGAAGGTTTGAAATTCTTTCATCCAACTTATCTGAATTTTGAATGAGCTTTCTTTAGAAATTACTTTAGTGGGATTCTTCATTTTCATTTATAATATGTGGCTTGAATCAAAAATACAATTGTGATAACCCAATTCCACATCAATTAGTGAGATGGATGTAGAGTGGTACATAAGTGTAATATTTGTACTTTCATTGTACAACGTGTTTTAAAATCGTGTAGACCTAATCCAAAGGAGATCATATTGTACAATGTAGATTTATGGTGTTATAATTAGTATCAGAGTCATTGACTCTCGTAGTGTGGAAGTCACCCAAGGCTGTGCATCCCTCGGTCCACCCCGGTTTGGTGGGGTGATGACGTGGGATGGTGGCAGTTATCGTGGTGGGAGTACTCCCTTAAAAGCCTACATCACCCAAGGCGGGACAGAGTTCAGTCGATTAGTGAAGTGAATGTAGAGTAGTACGTAAGTGTGAGTTTTGGACTTTTGTATTTAAAGTTGTGTGGGCGTAGTCTAAAGCAGACAATATTATATAATATAATATAGGTCCGAGAGGTTACAACAATAGTTTGAATTCAATTCCAAGGATCATGATTCCGAAAATAACCTTAGCCTAGTGCGATCTATTTACCAATAGAAAATACAAAACAAGGTTGACAATACAAAATCTAGTGAGCTTATTCACATTCCCTTTTTTTATTCCCTTCCACTTCCTCAAGATTTCAGCTTGTTCCATAGTAGCCCAATTTGCATACTCATGAATATTAAAGCACGCAGACTTTCTTTCTTTTTTTTTTTTTTTGCGATCACCTTCTCCTATGATGTGTCACCTTGAAATATGCTTGATTTTAAGAAGTATAAAGAATGAAATTTCTAAATTAATAACTTGTTTTTCATTTCAAATTGTCACTAACCTTGAATTAATTGTAGGAAGTGCAGACTGCAGATTGGATATTCTCATTGACACTAAACTTCCCACCTATTTTGCAGGTTACATAATACGCAGACAACTGTTTAAGTCTGAAGAATCCACCAAAGTATGACCAAGGTTGATCAGTATTTTCAAAATTTACTATTTGATGCTCCTGAGTAAGATGTAAGTCCAATTTACATCAAAACTTCATGTCCTTATCAACATCATGTCTCCGTTGTGCATATTCTTTCTCAACCAATATAAGAGTGGAATTTTTCAGACGGTAAAAACTGCATTAAAAAAAGAAGAATTCTATTAGAAGTTTACAACTTAGAAAACTGACTTAATGATGTAATAAAACGTCAGTAGTGTTGTTGTGAGATTATAACTCCTGAATTTTTTCATTAGAATTTTATCATTTAGCACATTATTAACAAATTAGATCAAATTGTCATATCACAATAGCATTAAGGTAGAAGCAAAGGAGATAAACTAAGGTAAAAAAAGTTCTTGCCTATATATTTATGTCTAATTACATCTACAATTGCTACAGAAGGTGCATATCGATTGCTTTACATGCTTGTACAACTTGACCTTCAAAAGTTGGCAGTGAAACCCCCAAGAAAAACCCAAAAAAAGAGAGGCAGAATTAGAAGAAGAAAGGAAAGGGAAAAAACCTTTTAGTTTTTTTTTTTCTACGTATATGTATATATATATAATTATGTTGCCTGAACAGGTGCATCTGGATTGCCCTCCCTCCATCTTCGTACAACATGGACTTCAAAAGTTGGAAGCAGATTCAGAAGAAGCTCTTGTGTGGAACTTCCATGCAAATAGGTAATCCTTGGACTCACAGTCTAACCTTATAGCGTCGCAAAAAGCATTGATTGTGTTCTTCTCTCCATTGCTTATTGGGTCTTTCTTGCCACTGCTTCCCCACTCAATCCTCACCCAGCACGAAAACCCATTTGATGAAACTGGCACAGTTTCATCCAAAAACTTGAGCATCACCTCCCCACCAATCCTCTTGCATGCACCGCCTCCGTCACCGGCGGTGTCAAGCCATGAACATTCCGGCTGACCCACCATTTCCTTATAAGCGGAATTCGCCAGTCTGACTTTGTTGTTTGAATCTGATACAATAGCCGGCAAGGCCTCAGACTCGACCTCTTCCTCCACCTCCTCTGGTTTCTTGAGAAGTTGCACAGAAGTTGTTCGACCACTGTCGTCACTGATGCACCCAACACATATGTTGGAGCCCACCGGTCGAACCGGCTGTGGGGCAATGATATTGGGGCTGGTGGGTCCTTGCAGTTGCTGCAGGAAATCCTGTTCTTCTGGATCTTCGGCTTCCGTGTTCAAGTCTATATCTTTGTTGCCTCCACAAACTCGAACACCTATGGTTTCTGGTGGTGGTGCTTGTTGGGTATCGATGGTAAGGGATGAAGGAATTGGGAGGAGAGGTAGTGTGACTAAGTTCGCTGGCAACGTGCATGAATTTCCCACTGCAACGCCGCCGTTGAGGGCGGTGATATTTGAGATTGGGACAGGTATAAGCTGAGGAAACCCTTTTGGGCCATGACCTAAAGCATTGAACGAGAGGTTTCCGGCAGGTGAAGTGTTTACCTGAGGAGGAGGAATAGGATAGAGTCCTTGAAGACAAGTCCTTTGTCTCTTGACAGTAGGTGGTGCAATTGCAGTCCTCCCTCTCTTTCTGGTTCTTGTTGGCCTTGACTGCAAATCGGGCCACACGGTTCTAAGGTAAGCGGATTGCCGGATGTTCTGTGGCATTGATGTGTTCTCCGACACGTCCGCTGCGTTCGCCGTAACCTCCGGTTTTGGAGCTATGGGTCTGTACCTAGCCATGATCTCAGCTGTTTTTGCTGTTAAAGTGTAGGAATTCATGGTTTGCATCATTTTGAAGGTGAAGAGTTTGTTAAGCCCGGGTAGGTCTGAGTCGTCTGAGGTTGGTGTAATGGAGGAGCAAACTCAGACTTTTGAGGCACACAAAGGTGAGGTGATGTGGGGTTGTAGAGGAGGTCGTGGGGCATTTAAGGTGGTGGGTTGGCCTATGAGAAGAAGGCAACATAAAGAGAGAATGAAGAAGGATTTGACACTTGGAAATGTCCTGTGGGTACGTGTTTTAGGAACTTAATATGTGTGATTGGAAATAAAAATTTGATGTAATTTATTAACCTACTGTAATTTTAGTAGAATTATTGAATTATCACTAACTTTTAATATTTGATAAGACNTTAGGAACTTAATATGTGTGATTGGAAATAAAAATTTGATGTAATTTATTAACCTAGTGTAATTTTAGTAGAATTATTGAATTATCACTAACTTTTAATATTTGATAAGACTTACAAATAATTCAAATATTATAATAAATTAGATCAATAAATTAAAGTTCCAATAGTATAGCTCAATTTATTATACTTATAAGGAATATTATTGGATCAAAAATTATAAAGTCATACCATATAAAATGTGAGAGTCTATTACCATTAAATACNCTAGTGTAATTTTAGTAGAATTATTGAATTATCACTAACTTTTAATATTTGATAAGGCTTACAAATAATTCAAATATTATAATAAATTAGATCAATAAATTAAAGTTCCAATAGTATAGCTCAATTTATTATACTTATAAGGAATATTATTTGATCAAAAATTATAAAGTCATACCATATAAAGTGTGAGAGCCTATTACCATTAAATGCTATGAAGCACGAATATCGATACAAAATAAAAGTATGATACAATACGAATACGGCGATATGATAGAGTTTAAAAAAATAGAATACGGGTACGGTCAGGATATGGTTATAATAAAATATATTTATTATTTTTAACCAACTTAACACATATATTTTGGTAGTTCTTTAACATATAATAAGGAAAATTAATAAGTTTTAAGAAAATATATATCGTGTCGCTGTGGTATATTCACAAAAATGAAGTGACTAATTAAAGGAATTAAAATTAATATTTACTTAGTATTTAGAAGTAATTTTTGTTAAGATTATAATGTAATAGTTTTATTATATAGTCTTTTGACATGCAATTGTAGATAATACTTAAAAAACACTCATGTGTTTTTGAAGTAATATAAAATTTTGTTAATGTATTGTATGGTATATGAATTCGAAAAGAGATGTTAAAAGTAACTAAAAAATTATATATATTGTTCTACTACAAAAGTATCCGTGAAGTATCCTAATACTTCATCTATTTTTAAATATTTGTCGTTTAAAGTTTTTACACAGGAATTAAAGAAGATATTAAATAGCTCTAACATGAGTAAAAAATAATTGCACAAGACTAAAATATTTTTATTCAATACGTGTTGGGAATGAAAAAAATATGAAAGACACTTAACATATACTTAATTTATTAAACACTTATTGAAAAACATAGATAAGGGTAAATTTGGGAAAAAAATATTAATTATGTTTTGGTTTTATTAAACGACAGATATTGTAGAACAAAAAAAATTGTGTAAAACGACATATATTTAGAAACGGATGACGTATTTAATTATTATCGGATACGTAAAATGTGTATTTGATATGTATCCTCTAATATCCGATACGAATACGTCAATTNGTCAAGCCATGAACATTCCGGCTGACCCACCATTTCCTTATAAGCGGAATTCGCCAGTCTGACTTTGTTGTTTGAATCTGATACAATAGCCGGCAAGGCCTCAGACTCGACCTCTTCCTCCACCTCCTCTGGTTTCTTGAGAAGTTGCACAGAAGTTGTTCGACCACTGTCGTCACTGATGCACCCAACACATATGTTGGAGCCCACCGGTCGAACCGGCTGTGGGGCAATGATATTGGGGCTGGTGGGTCCTTGCAGTTGCTGCAGGAAATCCTGTTCTTCTGGATCTTCGGCTTCCGTGTTCAAGTCTATATCTTTGTTGCCTCCACAAACTCGAACACCTATGGTTTCTGGTGGTGGTGCTTGTTGGGGATCGATGGTAAGGGATGAAGGAATTGGGAGGAGAGGTAGTGTGACTAAGTTCGCTGGCAACGTGCATGAATTTCCCACTGCAACGCCGCCGTTGAGGGCGGTGATATTTGAGATTGGGACAGGTATAAGCTGAGGAAACCCTTTTGGGCCATGACCTAAAGCATTGAACGAGAGGTTTCCGGCAGGTGAAGTGTTTACCTGAGGAGGAGGAATAGGATAGAGTCCTTGAAGACAAGTCCTTTGTCTCTTGACAGTAGGTGGTGCAATTGCAGTCCTCCCTCTCTTTCTGGTTCTTGTTGGCCTTGACTGCAAATCGGGCCACACGGTTCTAAGGTAAGCGGATTGCCGGATGTTCTGTGGCATTGATGTGTTCTCCGACACGTCCGCTGCGTTCGCCGTAACCTCCGGTTTTGGAGCTATGGGTCTGTACCTAGCCATGATCTCAGCTGTTTTTGCTGTTAAAGTGTAGGAATTCATGGTTTGCATCATTTTGAAGGTGAAGAGTTTGTTAAGCCCGGGTAGGTCTGAGTCGTCTGAGGTTGGTGTAATGGAGGAGCAAACTCAGACTTTTGAGGCACACAAAGGTGAGGTGATGTGGGGTTGTAGAGGAGGTCGTGGGGCATTTAAGGTGGTGGGTTGGCCTATGAGAAGAAGGCAACATAAAGAGAGAATGAAGAAGGATTTGACACTTGGAAATGTCCTGTGGGTACGTGTTTTAGGAACTTAATATGTGTGATTGGAAATAAAAATTTGATGTAATTTATTAACCTAGTGTAATTTTAGTAGAATTATTGAATTATCACTAACTTTTAATATTTGATAAGGCTTACAAATAATTCAAATATTATAATAAATTAGATCAATAAATTAAAGTTCCAATAGTATAGCTCAATTTATTATACTTATAAGGAATATTATTTGATCAAAAATTATAAAGTCATACCATATAAAGTGTGAGAGCCTATTACCATTAAATGCTATGAAGCACGAATATCGATACAAAATAAAAGTATGATACAATACGAATACGGTGATATGATAGAGTTTAAAAAAATAGAATACGGGTACGGTCAGGATATGGTTATAATAAAATATATTTATTATTTTTAACCAACTTAACACATATATTTTGGTAGTTCTTTAACATATAATAAGAAAAATTAATAAGTTTTAAGAAAATATATATCGTGTCGCTGTGGTATATTCACAAAAATGAAGTGACTAATTAAAGGAATTAAAATTAATATATACTTAGTATTTAGAAGTAATTTTTGTTAAGATTATAATGTAATAGTTTTATTATATAGTCTTTTGACATGCAATTGTAGATAATACTTAAAAAACACTCATGTATTTTTGAAGTAATATAAAATTTTGTTAATGTATTGTATGGTATATGAATTCGAAAAGAGATGTTAAAAGTTCAACTGAAAAATTATATATATTGTTCTACTACAAAAGTATCCGTGAAGTATCCTAATACTCCATCTATTTTTAAATATTTGTCGTTTAAAGTTTTTACACAGGAATTAAAGAAGCTATTAAATAGCTCTAACATGAGTAAAAAATAATTGTACAAGACTAAAATACTCTTATTCAATACGTGTTGGGAATGAAAGAAATATGAAAGACACTTAACATATACTTAATCTATTAAACACTTATTGAAAAACATAGATAAGGGTAAATTTGAAAGAAAAAATATTAATTATGTTTTGATTTCATTAAACGACAGATATTGTAGAACAAAAAAAATTGTGTAAAACGACATATATTTAGAAACGGATGGAGTATTTAATTATTATCGGATACGTAAAAGTGTATTTAATATGAATCCTCTAGTATCCAATACGGATACATCAATTTTAACGAAATATCCGTGTTTCATAGATTAAATGTCTACAAGATGGACTTATTGTCTAGTAGTTAATAATTATTGAGCTTGTTTGGAGTTGATTTTTTTAGGTGCTTAAAAAGTAAAATCAAAAAATTAAAAGTTAAAAATACTCTTGAAACTGTTTAGAGTGTTTTCAAAAAAATTAATTTTTTTTATTAGTCCTTAGATAAATTTTATTTTTTAACTTTTTTTGATGCTGATAAAAATTATTTTTATTCAAAACGGATCAGATTATTTTTATTTTTTATTTTTTGGTTTTAAGCTAGTTTTAAATAGGTCGAATGTGTTATCTGATTTGGAAAAGGCAAGCATTTGCAAGTTGTCTTTTGTTTGTTTTTGGGTTTGTTTGTTCTGGCGCTTACAAACAAAAGCGATTGGATAGAAAGTCTTAAATGAATAAGTTGAGGCGGTGGCGCCTCAGTTCATTGCACCGACGTGAATTGTCCTTTTTCACTGTAACGCGTGTAGTTTGATGACNCAAAAAAATTAATTTTTTTTATTAGTCCTTAGATAAATTTTATTTTTTAACTTTTTTTGATGCTGATAAAAATTATTTTTATTCAAAACGGATCAGATTATTTTTATTTTTTATTTTTTGGTTTTAAGCTAGTTTTAAATAGGTCGAATGTGTTATCTGATTTGGAAAAGGCAAGCATTTGCAAGTTGTCTTTTGTTTGTTTTTGGGTTTGTTTGTTCTGGCGCTTACAAACAAAAGCGATTGGATAGAAAGTCTTAAATGAATAAGTTGAGGCGGTGACGCCTCAGTTCATTGCACCGACGTGAATTGTCCTTTTTCACTGTAACGCGTGTAGTTTGATGGCATGCATGACTACACCATGGCTATCAGAGTTCTGTTATTTTCCTATTTCACTCTTACTATATTACCCTTGCCGGATTATGCAAATCCCGTTGATCTTGACGTGTCAGATTCTCAGAATTTGTAAATTGTAAGACCCAAATGGACGAATATTGATATTTGATTGGGTGATATGGGGCGGAAGAGACGCGAGATTGAATGGAAAGTAGAAATAATGCATTTTTTTTTAATTTGTATTTGGTTGTATAGATAAAAAATAAAAATAATTAATTTTTTTTAATTCTTTTTTTGTAATGGCTAAAATTAGGGTTGACAATCAAGTCGTGTCGTGTCAGATTCGTGTTGAGTCATAAAATTATGAATCTTATATTTTTTGTTCGCGTGTCATGTTATTTTCAAGTTCGTGTCATAAAATTTGTGTCGAGTTCGAGTCGTGTCATCGTATTAAGTCGAATTTTTACCTCTAGTTAAGATGAAAAAAAAATATTTTTTTAATTTAAATTTAAATTTGTTATTNAGATTCGTGTTGAGTCATAAAATTATGAATCTTATATTTTTTGTTCGCGTGTCATGTTATTTTCAAGTTCGTGTTATAAAATTTGTGTCGAGTTCGAGTCGTGTCATCATATTAAGTCGAATTTTTACCTCTAGTTAAGATGAAAAAAATATATTTTTTTAATTTAAATTTAAATTTGTTATTTTTTTTTATTTTTATATATATACATATTTTATCATTATATTTTTATATGAAATTAATGTATACGTNTTTTTTTATTTTTATATATATACATATTTTATCATTATATTTTTATATGAAATTAATGTATATGTAATATATATAGACAAATAAGATACATCTCAACACAAATAATTAATTTTTCATCCACTTTTCTTCCGATTTTGAAGGGATTAATTTTGATAAGTTAGAAGAAAAGTTAATTCATTCACTTCTTCATCATTCTTACTTTCCNAGGGATTGATTTTGGTGAGTTAGAAGGAAAGTTAATTCATCCACTTTTTCATCATTCTTACTTTTCTTCCTTACCAAACATGATATTTTATCTATCTCTCTAACTTTCTATTCTTTCAACTTTTCATTCTTTTATTTTTTTATCGTACCAAACAGAACATTAAAATAGGTATGAAAGGGTCTCTTATTTGTAGTGCTCGGAGATAACATTTCTTGATAGATATGTGGAGTGGTATATATATATATTTATTTTAGAGTGTCCGTAATTTGATTCAAATTTAAATTTAAATTTAAAATTTGTGTAGAAAAGCTCAAAAAATTTGGTTCAATCTTTGACNTTATCGTACCAAACAGAACATTAAAATAGGTATGAAAGGGTCTCTTATTTGTAGTGTTGGGAGATAACATTTCTTTATATATTTATTTTAGAGTGTGTAATTTGATTCAGATTTAAATTTAAATTTAAAATTTGTGTAAAAAAACTCAAAAAATTTGGTTCAATCTTTGGCTCAAATTTATATTAACTCAAAAGAGACTTATTTTTTTACTCAAATTAACAGAGATTTAAATCCTTATACAAATCTTTAATGGTGAGATTTTATATCTTTTAAAGATCTAATGATTATCTTTACTCTCTTTTAAATTTAGATTTGTCCTTATTTAAATTTAGATTTCTACTTCTTTAAATCTNAATCCTTATACAAATCTTTAATGGTGAGATTTTATATCTTTTAAAGATCTAATGATCATCTTTACTCTCTTTTAAATTTAGATTTGTCCTTATTTAAATTTAAATTTCTACTTCTTTAAATCTAATTTTGTTCATTAAAGTATTTTGTATCAAATTAAGTTTTTTACTCAAATGGTAATTTAAATTTGAGTAAAAATTTGAGTCACAGTTAGTGATGCTCTTATGTACCCAAAAAAAAGAATTTTTATAGGTTATTTTAAATTATAATTTTTTTAAAATTTATAATTAATGGTAATAATTTCAAGATCAAATTTTAAAATACTAATATCTATCGCAAAAACTCACAGAATTTGCAGTGGTGGCTTGTTAATGGGTTGAGCAGCCCTTTGGTTTTCGTGAAGCGTGCCCGCCTATAAATTTAGGACCCATCACCCAGTGCGAACTCTGACCCACCCATTCAATAATTCTTATTGATTTGTGACGTAAATTTGATTTATATATCATTGCTCTTTTTTTATTCAATAGTGAATGGGGTTTTGGTCCGTGTACGTGTATTTTAACTAATTTTTGTTTTATTTGGTTAAAAACATATTTTTTACGTTAGAATTAAGAAATTCATAAAGAATAAATTTTTTATGATTTGACTTTAAAGACTAATATTACTATAACGTTTTAAAAATTAATAATATATTATTTAAATTTAATTTATACATAATTTATTAATTTAATTTATCATAATTATTGAATTAGTTATGAATTTTTATAAATATTAAAATTCATTGTCAATCAAATATATTATAAATAATTAAATTAATGAATTATGTCCAAATAACTTTGATTTTTCAAAATAGCTATGTTTTTCAAATCTGCTGTCTAATTTTAATTTTTTTTAAATGATGTGCCCAAGGCATGTGGATTGATCAAGTCAGGGTGGCCAGTGCTTTTTCTCCCAGAACAGGTGGCTTTTTGGTTCCAGAGGTACAGCCTTCACTTCCTGTTCCTGATGTTCTGTTAAGCTGTGATGGTTCCTTTGATCCTAAGCGTGCGAGGGCTGCGTGTGGGGGCGGTGGTGTGCAAGGAGGATGGTGCTTTGATGGCTGGTGTTGCTAGGTCTTTCCCTAAAGCGTCACCTTTGTCCGCTGAAGCAGAGGCAGTTCGCCAAGCTTGCATGTTAGCTGATGGCCTCTTACTCTCTTAATGCCATTATCATGAATGATTGCCTTAGTATTGTCAAGTTAAGCTCTATCGAAGATGTTCTCCCATGGGAAGTTAGTTATTATGGATGATATTAGATATTTAGCTTGATTACACAACTTTCGCTTTTTTCACAAGTCTAGGACGTATAATAGGACTGTTTATTGGGTGACAGTTGTTAAGTTAAACAGTTTCCTCCTTTTGGATTTGTTAGGTTCTCTCCTCCCGAGCTTTAGATTTCTCTTTTGTCTGATTGTAATTTAAATTTTCCTACCTAATATATTTTGATGCATTGCCTTGTTCTGATTAAAATAAAATAAAAATGATGTGGTTAAATTTTAATTATTTTAAAACTAAGTTGTTGGTAATGATGATGACGGATCATTTGAAAAGTATAACTTGGATAAAAAAAACTTGGGCTGCATAGCAAGGATACAATACATCTTAGGGTTAGAACATGGCAGCTTTCCATGCCATAATTGTTTTAATATTTTATTTTCATGATCAATGTTTTTAAATAATTAAAATAAAGAATTATTGTTAGGTTTATTTATGCCACTTGGAGATTTTTTTTTTTCTTATTTTTTTAATTAACATGAACTTTTTTCCCAAGAGGATCATATTAGACATATGCAAAGTAAATTTTAGATAACTATAATTATTTATTAATTACATGTATTAGTTAACTTTAAAAGATAATAAAGAGACTCGAACTTTCTATAGATGGGATATGATAGGAATTTTTTCTTATTTTTTAGAAATTTCATTGTTTTTTTACCAATAAGAGTGATAATATTGATCCTTATGCTCCGTGTGAAAAGTAGAAAGAATGAAAAGTATGAAAAATACATTTTCATTTCTCTAAAAAGAAAAGTAAGAATAATACATTTTATTTCTTTTGTAGTTGGTTGGATGGATGAAAAATAAAAATGATTAATTTTTTTTTGTGCCCGGTAAGATGGAAAAAATATTTTAATTTTTAAATTTTTTATAAAAAAAAGTGTAAATACATATTTTATCATTATATTTATATATGAAATTCATATATATATATATATATATATATATATATTAAAAGATATATAAATAAATAAGATACATTTTAACATAAATAATTAATTTTTTATTCACTTTCTTTTTTAATTTTGGAGAGATTGATTTTGGTGAGTTAGAAAGAAATCTTTTTCATCCACTTTTTTATCCTTCTATTTTTCCTTCATACCAAACAGAGCATTAAAAAAGCTCTTAACACTTCACTCAGCTTACACCAACTATCTTTTTATCATTTCATAAATTTGGGAATCACAAGGACTATCAATATAATTTGTCATAAATTTAAAATACATTTCCTTTAAGAAAATAAGTATGTTGTAAGTTTTTTTTGGGTGGAATTTGGTGGAATTCTGTTTATCATTAGCAATTTGGATGTTTTGTGAAAAATAACAAAATTTTGTATTCAACTTCAACTAATTTCCTCTCCGATTTAGTCAAAGGCAAATCATTCACGTGAGAATTAAGGTTTTCATGAAAAATTTGTCTCTCATAATTTGGCTTCAATGACTTGTCATTAACCGTATTTTTCATATATAATCTTAATTTGATTCATTTATTATTTGTGTCCGACCTAAATTATATGTATGTGCAAAGATGAACTACACAGCTATGACATCTACTCTCTGCTTACTGTCTAAACCCAACTTTTGGATATTTCATAGGTATGGTCATTGAAGGGTGTCTATCAATTCCGACAAGTAACTTAGATTTGGGCTATCAACTCCAAAGTTAGTAACTATTTCTTCGTCATCCCAAAACACATGCTCTTCATGAACTCACACTACAGTAAAACATCCACTGCTTTCAGGCAGAAATCCTGGTTTGACATGCATGGCGTCCTTCCAATTTATGTCTCAGCGTAACAGGGCAATTGAGAGAGAGAGAGAGGGAGACTCATGTCTCAACGTTAAGTTTATTTTATGACCAGGGATAGCTCGTGTGTTTGAAGACACGGTATTGTATGAATGATTTTAAGAGGGACATTGATAATCGTTAGATAAATCTATTTTAGATCGTCGGATGAATTAATTGAAGGATGTCCTATTTCATATTACAAATTTAAAAATTGTAGTTTAATTTTTATCTAGCTACTCACATATTGGTAAAATGACTTCTTTCTATACAAGATAAAACTATTTATATTTAACTCTCTTTTAGATCCAATAATTATAGATGACTCGTACGTTGGATTATAGACATTAAAATGATTCATCTGTTGGCTAACTCTTTTTTTTTTTTTTTAATTACAACACATAAGGAGATATATGTATATTTTGAGCACATTTTGCCCTAACATTATTCTGTAATCGTAAGAGCCTAGAAAGACCAACAAGGATAAGTTCAAACACTACTTTTAAAAGAGATTGTCCTCCGAAGTCATGAGAATTAAATCAATCAATTTGAACCTCTTATCGCAATTAATGTGATTTGAATTCTTTTTTTTTTTAATAATAATAAACACAGATAAGAAAATACATACATATTTTAAACAAACAAAAAACCAAACAAGTCACAACTGTAGAGAATAATGGGTTGCAACTTGCAATAGCCTGTGGAGAGTATTATGCTGCGACTGGATGAGAACAAAAGAGAAACAAAAAACTTCAATTTGCTTTCATTGAGAGTCGAACTCAAGACCTCCCGCTTACTAAACGGGTGCTCTAACCAACTGAGCTATGAAAGCAGTTCGAACAGAGGATGTTTTTTTTTAATATTTACATTTACCTACTCGTTAAGACGTACTTTTTTTAAGTTCTCCAAGGAATGTGGGCTGCATTATAACATTCGGCTTTGGGCTTCATAATATATGTCCAATTTCGGATTTGGGTCTTGTTTGACAATATTGTAACTAAGAATGATTGTCTGTTCCAACTTCAAGTTGAGTTTAGGATCTAGTGTAAAGAAGATTGGGCCTCAACTGGACTAGCTATGGCCGGTAATGGGTAGGTCGATTCAGTCCTAGCAAATTTCATTTGAACGATATACAACTCCTTTATAAACGAGTCATGTCAAATTCATATCATGCATAATTGAATTTGTATACATTCATTCATTAAGCAGAGTTTGATGGATCGACCACATTATGATCGGAATTTGTTAAAAATAAACTTATACTCAATAACTTTCGGCTAGTTTTGTGTGAAGAGTTTACAAGTAGTGATTAGAAACATACAAGTGTGCAGTTATAACACAGCATAAACACTCTGCAACAGAATTCTCATTTTAAGTAAGCTCAAAGATAAGAGAAATTTATGATAAATTCAATTCACATCCTTGAATCAATTGCTTCAATTCAATTCATTAGCTTGCACAGTGGGATGAGACAATCAAAGGTGAAAGAATAGGCTGCTAGGAACCCTTATTAGATCCATATATCAGGCCCAAAAATAGGTACAAAAGCTCAAAAAGAAAAAAGAAAAAAAAGCAAAATTTCTATTTTTTAATTCTTTTTTATGAATTTTTATTAGAAAAAGTTTGGCTAGAGGTACACATATTGCACGAGACACGATACAGTACAGTTAGAGATCCAGGTATTAGGCCCAAAATTATGGAATTGCAGCCTTTTTTTTTTTTAATCAATTCTAACTTTTGTTTTTATTTTCATGAGTGTGGGAGGGTTGTATAGGTTTTTGTTGTAGGGTTTGTTATGGTGAGAAAACAACAGGACAAACTTCTGGAGCATGTGGCTATTGAGACACCATTAATTTACAAAGGACTATCCAGAACCATGTAATTTTATCACAACATTATAATAACCCAAAAAAAAAAAAAAAGGCAGCCTTTTCTTGAAGAAGGGGAGAAATATTATTATATACTAGCTCCTCAATCAAAGCAACAACAGCGCAAATTAGGAATCTAATACCATTATCCCAGGATTTATGATTGTTAGTTCATACAATCAAATGACATTGTAATTTTCATATTCAAATTATCTTTAAAAAAAAGGGTACGGTCCAATCAAATTTTTTCAATAAAATATGATTTGATGTTTAAGGCATCGCTTTACAAACTACAGTCGATTTCTCGTAAACTCTGATAGCTACACAAGGTCTTTCTCCCTCCTAGACTCTAGTAGACAATCTGTTCTCTCAGATATTCTTATTGAGAAATGTAACACAAAGCTCAAAATAATAGAGCTATCAACAGTAAGGTACAAAAGTCAAACTTGCCTAACCTCAATCCCAGCAAGATAAAAAAGATTCAATAAAAAAGTAAAAACAAGTTTGATACACACACGTGAGTAGTCTCAAAAGTTTTGAAAGATTTGTCATAATAATATCACCCCTTTTTTTTAATGCGGGCCATGTGAGTTAGTTCTTTTTCTGTCTTCTTTTTGTTCCTTTTTCTGGTGAAGAGGTAGGTTAGTTTTTTCCACCACTTTGCCAAAAGGTCCAAAACTAAGGGCTGTACTTGTGCCAATTCATTTAATAATATCTAGGAAGCACCGATAAGACACACGAGGAGAGGCAGAAGTTAATAGTGTAGTTTTGTCCAGTCCTCCACTCCTTGTATGCATGCCATCGTTTTGAGACGCAGAAATTCACTGTTTCATGGAGTGAAAAAAAAAAAAAAACACTCTTGTTTTTAACCCGAATGGGGTAGCTTAGTAATATGGGATTAGAGTTAGGCAAGTCACAAGCTTAAACATCTTTGTGTTCGAATCTCGCCTTTCACTTTAAATTTTCACCGATACTTGTGAGTAGAAGATGGTTACAAGTATCTAACGTATACTTTACAATAATACTTGTAATATGATATTGTCTTAATATTTGTCATCGTGAAGAAAAGCATGAAAAGGGTGAGGTTAGTTGTGACATTGAGGGGGGTCATGGTTAAAGTGAGCATACCTCTCCACCGTCCATGGATAGTCTCCCAATTAGTTGCGGATGGACGGAAATTGGCTGTCACTCTGAGAACGATAGTCGTACTGTCAAGTAAGGTCCACTCAAAACATTAATTGCTCTGATTCCTTTGCATTATTGAACCATGAATTAATCTTTCTTTCTTTTTTTTTTTTTCCTGTGACCCCATGATCTAATCACTTTGTCCTAACGTTTGACTTGAAGGGTGAAAGAAACCGAGAAACGAGTACTGAGATTTCAATCTGTCAAGCTCCAGGAACTTGTACATTGTAAAGAAGGGGATGGAGATTTGATCCTATTTAGATTGTTTTGTATCGAACTGTTGATCTTGACTGAAAAAGATATCTATAATGTCATGTTGTGGGGGAAAGACTCTTGGGTGGTTTGAATTTTGAGAGCTGATTGAATGGATACATGTGATATTTCATTTCTAAGGGACCACATTAGCAAGCCAAGGCTGCAGTATTGTCCATACTGTATCACTGGGCAAACAAGGGTCAAAATTGGGGTGAATTTAGGTGAGAATTGGGAACTACCCATTAAAAGTAGGAAATCATCATTGAATATATAATAGAGTGATGGACTGTTAGAGGACATCAGACACTAGGTGAGGGCGATTGTAAAGGAAGTGAGGGGCTTAATAAAAGACATTGAATTTTATGATCGGTTCAGTGGCTCTCATGCATGTTATAAAATACCCAACATCGATCATCAGAGAGATAGTAGCGGACGAGACAAGCTCCTGCGTCTACAACAAATCCTGTAGTCTCGACTTCGACATTAGCGGGTACTTAGGCTGAAGCTCCTGTTCCAAACCAGCCTTAGAACTCACCATAGTCCTTAGAGCCTTCCGAGGGAACCAGAAGCAACCAAAAGAGAAAGCCCAGCCCCCTTAGTGGTAGCCGAAGTATTGGCCTAAATCTTTCACTTTTAGAAACCCTTTTTTGTTTTTCTTCTTTTTTACTTTTTTGTCAAGCATGCAAGTGTTAGAAGGAAAATTGAAGTATTATTTTCTTGTTATCTCTAAAAATATCATAATGTGTCGGCCATATTGAACTTATAAATAGAAATGTTTCGTAAGGATAAGAAGAAATTCAAGCGGGCCCAACAAACAGCTTGATACATTATCTCCCCTCTACCTTTTAAGTAATGCTACAAATATTTAAAAACAAGTTATACTGATTGAAAGAACTTGACAAAATCTTTCAAATCAATCCCCATAGAAATGATTAGTCATTTGCTTGAAATTAGTCTTCTGTTCTGACCCAATTCAATTAGAATCCGGAGAAATGGAACACATGACACCCCCTAGTCCACTTCCATTTGTCCAAAAGTTGGATCATTGTTTGATGTGGTAACAAAGACAAAGATCATAAATGGGAGAACAATAATTCCATTGACCAGTACAACTCCCACAGACTTAAATAGATGCAAATGGAGTGGCTTAGGTTAAGGCAAGGAACAATCAAAGGTTGCAAATGAGATTAAGGTTTGGGACCAGCTGACTCAGAAGGGTACCCTACACTAGCTCCATGAAGAGCTGAAGGAAATAGCTTCACCTCATAATTTAAGGCCCATATGGTTTCTTTTTTGCCTCGTAATAAAGACACTGAATTGAGTCACCTATATTTCTCTCCTGGTGAATTGTGGTGTCTCTTTCAAAGCAGGCGTGGGGGTGTGGTGGATTTTATTAGGGATTTGTTGTACTGTGCTTGTAAAAAGTCATTTTCTGTCTCATGGCAAAGTGAATGGAGGGCATGAGACAAAGGCTACTTGGTGACTTTACAATGTGAAATTAAAGAAATATTAGTGTTCTATTTTTTCTATTACATGTGGTTGAAAGTCAATTTCTTTACTGCTTCAAATGGCAGTCTGAGTTTTGTTGATTTATGTTCTGTTTGAGGGTTACTATCTTGAGTACCCATATCCGATGCATGTGGTTTGAGAATGATTATATACATCTNTGTTGATTTATGTTCTGTTTGAGGGTTACTATCTTGAGTACCCATATCCGATGCATGTGGTTTGAGAATGATTATATACATCTAAACATTGAAGCCACGAGTCCAAAGAGTGTATGGCAGTGACGTGTTCTCAAAAAAAATGAAGCATTTAGAGTCAAAATTGCAGGATTCAAAGTCGAGTTTATAGCTAACTTGTTTAAGTTTTACATTATATTGCACCAGTCTCAAATTCTAAGAAGAATGCACCATTAAAGCCATCTTGAATGCACTGGAGCACATTAGCAGTTGGTACTTTTCAGCCTTTAATGCCAATTGCACAGCATTTCTATTTTCTCTGTGTGCAGTGATACCTAACACAATACTTATGCTTCTATGCATAAAACTTAGAGAAAAGATTGAAAAGTATTTGTTATTATTGTAAAAATGGCAACCTAATACATGAGACTCCCACTATTGCGAGGTTTGGAAAGAGTCCAATTTACGCAACCTCACCACTGCATGCGAAGAGACTATTTCTGCGATTCAAATCAGTGACGCCCAGGTCATAAATGGAGCAACTTTACTGCTGCACAAAAGCCCACCTCAAACAATATTTGCTGTAATTATATTACTGAATTTTGGAGGTCAAGCAACTAAGTACAATGCTAACTGCTGCTGAAGATCATTCCCCCATTCAGTGGTTTTGTCAAGCAACAAATATCTAAGCAAGTTGCCATACCTACCATCATGAAGACAGCAGAAAGCCCAAATTGGTTTGTCCAACCTACCACAGTACTCATCAAATTTACTAGTATCTTTATAGTATATCCCCAACAGTTTGTGAAACATTGCTTAATATATAACTTCCCAGTTGCTTGGCACACAATCTAATTGCTTTGAACTTGGTTTCATTATAGTTGAAAGTTTGGTAAAACTCTTAGATAACGTACCTCTTTCACAGACAACTCAAAATGTGGATATTCTAAGTTCTTATGACATTCCTATTTTCATCCCTTGAAGTTCTATAGCTAGAACAGTTGAGCAATAAAAGGGTTCTACTGCAGAAGTTTGTCGTACGGTAATCTCGCTAAAAAGATTAATCGGTGACATTTCTGTCCGATATGGCACATGAACTTCTAAACAAAGAACAGAATCTGCCTGCAACGTATTTATGAAAGATGGTTTTTGATCATCATAAGTAGATGTCCTAATTAAGAGGGAACAAAATCCTACAAAGTTGTCATTGTAAGCAATTTTTAACTGTTACTGCCCATAATTCACTCAAATTTGTTCTAAAACAGACTGCATTTTTTTCTGCCACTGTTGTGCACAACAGTTATTTCTAGTTTAGTAATTATTATTGCAATCACGGGCATGAGCTAATCATAGTATTAGTACGGATGGATTTGATCAACTTGCAGACACTGATTGAAGAATTACAAAAAAAAAAAAANAAAAAAAAAAAAAAACACTCTTGTTTTTAACCCGAATGGGGTAGCTTAGTAATATGGGATTAGAGTTAGGCAAGTCACAAGCTTAAACATCTTTGTGTTCGAATCTCGCCTTTCACTTTAAATTTTCACCGATACTTGTGAGTAGAAGATGGTTACAAGTATCTAACGTATACTTTACAATAATACTTGTAATATGATATTGTCTTAATATTTGTCATCGTGAAGAAAAGCATGAAAAGGGTGAGGTTAGTTGTGACATTGAGGGGGGTCATGGTTAAAGTGAGCATACCTCTCCACCGTCCATGGGATAGTCTCCCAATTAGTTGTGGATGGACGGAAATTGGCTGTCACTCTGAGAACGATAGTCGTACTGTCAAGTAAGGTCCACTCAAAACATTAATTGCTCTNGGACGGAAATTGGCTGTCACTCTGAGAACGATAGTCGTACTGTCAAGTAAGGTCCACTCAAAACATTAATTGCTCTGATTCCTTTGCATTATTGAACCATGAATTAATCTTTCTTTCTTTTTTTTTTTTTCCTGTGACCCCATGATCTAATCACTTTGTCCTAACGTTTGACTTGAAGGGTGAAAGAAACCGAGAAACGAGTACTGAGATTTCAATCTGTCAAGCTCCAGGAACTTGTACATTGTAAAGAAGGGGATGGAGATTTGATCCTATTTAGATTGTTTTGTATCGAACTGTTGATCTTGACTGAAAAAGATATCTATAATGTCATGTTGTGGGGGAAAGACTCTTGGGTGGTTTGAATTTTGAGAGCTGATTGAATGGATACATGTGATATTTCATTTCTAAGGGACCACATTAGCAAGCCAAGGCTGCAGTATTGTCCATACTGTATCACTGGGCAAGCAAGGGTCAAAATTGGGGTGAATTTAGGTGAGAATTGGGAACTACCCATTAAAAGTAGGAAATCATCATTGAATATATAATAGAGTGATGGACTGTTAGAGGACATCAGACACTAGGTGAGGGCGATTGTAAAGGAAGTGAGGGGCTTAATAAAAGACATTGAATTTTATGATCGGTTCAGTGGCTCTCATGCATGTTATAAAATACCCAACATCGATCATCAGAGAGATAGTAGCGGACGAGACAAGCTCCTGCGTCTACANTATATTCTTGATTTGTTCTTCGATTGTGTGTGTTTGTTAGTGAATTTAAATCGTGAAAAATCTCAACANTACAACAAATCCTGTAGTCTCGACTTCGACATTAGCGGGTACTTAGGCTGAAGCTCCTTGTTGGTTTTTTTTATGGAGTCTAGTTTGTATATGTGATCCGGACGNGCTCCTGTTCCAAACCAGCCTTAGAACTCACCATAGTCCTTAGAGCCTTCCGAGGGAACCAGAAGCAACCAAAAGAGAAAGCCCAGCCCCCTTAGTGGTAGCCGAAGTATTGGCCTAAATCTTTCACTTTTAGAAACCCTTTTTTGTTTTTCTTCTTTTTTACTTTTTTGTCAAGCATGCAAGTGTTAGAAGGAAAATTGAAGTATTATTTTCTTGTTATCTCTAAAAATATCATAATGTGTCGGTCATATTGAACTTGTAAATAGAGATGTTTCGTAAGGATAAGAAAAAATTCAAGCGGGCCCAACAAACAGCTTGATACATTATCTCCCTTNCATGCAAGTGTTAGAAGGAAAATTGAAGTATTATTTTCTTGTTATCTCTAAAAATATCATAATGTGTCGGCCATATTGAACTTATAAATAGAAATGTTTCGTAAGGATAAGAAGAAATTCAAGCGGGCCCAACAAACAGCTTGATACATTATCTCCCCTCTACCTTTTAAGTAATGCTACAAATATTTAAAAACAAGTTATACTGATTGAAAGAACTTGACAAAATCTTTCAAATCAATCCCCATAGAAATGATTAGTCATTTGCTTGAAATTAGTCTTCTGTTCTGACCCAATTCAATTAGAATCCGGAGAAATGGAACGCATGACACCCCCTAGTCCACTTCCATTTGGTCAAAAGTTGGGTNCTTGAAATTAGTCTTCTGTTCTGACCCAATTCAATTAGAATCCGGAGAAATGGAACACATGACACCCCCTAGTCCACTTCCATTTGTCCAAAAGTTGGATCATTGTTTGATGTGGTAACAAAGACAAAGATCATAAATGGGAGAACAATAATTCCATTGACCAGTACAACTCCCACAGACTTAAATAGATGCAAATGGAGTGGCTTAGGTTAAGGCAAGGAACAATCAAAGGGCATGTNTGATGTGGTAACAAAGACAAAGATCATAAATGGGAGAACAATAATTCCATTGACCAGTACAACTCCCACAGACTTAAATAGATGCAAATGGAGTGGCTTAGGTTAAGGCAAGGAACAATCAAAGGTTGCAAATGAGATTAAGGTTTGGGACCAGCTGACTCAGAAGGGTACCCTACACTAGCTCCATGAAGAGCTGAAGGAAATAGCTTCACCTCATAATTTAAGGCCCATATGGTTTCTTTTTTGCCTCGTAATAAAGACACTGAATTGAGTCACCTATATTTCTCTCCTGGTGAATTGTGGTGTCTCTTTCAAAGCAGGCGTGGGGGTGTGGTGGATTTTATTAGGGATTTGTTGTACTGTGCTTGTAAAAAGTCATTTTCTGTCTCATGGCAAAGTGAATGGAGGGCATGAGACAAAGGCTACTTGGTGACTTTACAATGTGAAATTAAAGAAATATTAGTGTTCTATTTTTTCTAGTACATGTGGTTGAAAGTCAATTTCTTTACTGCTTCAAATGGCAGTCTGAGTTCTGTTGATTTATGTTCTGTTTGAGGGTTACTATCTTGAGTACCCATATCCGATGCATGTGGTTTGAGAATGATTATATACATCTAAACATTGAAGCCACGAGTCCAAAGAGTGTATGGCAGTGACGTGTTCTCAAAAAAAATGAAGCATTTAGAGTCAAAATTGCAGGATTCAAAGTCGAGTTTATAGCTAACTTGTTTAAGTTTTACATTATATTGCACCAGTCTCAAATTCTAAGAAGAATGCACCATTAAAGCCATCTTGAATGCACTGGAGCACATTAGCAGTTGGTACTTTTCAGCCTTTAATGCCAATTGCACAGCATTTCTATTTTCTCTGTGTGCAGTGATACCTAACACAATACTTATGCTTCTATGCATAAAACTTAGAGAAAAGATTGAAAAGTATTTGTTATTATTGTAAAAATGGCAACCTAATACATGAGACTCCCACTATTGCGAGGTTTGGAAAGAGTCCAATTTACGCAACCTCACCACTGCATGCGAAGAGACTATTTCTGCGATTCAAATCAGTGACGCCCAGGTCATAAATGGAGCAACTTTACTGCTGCACAAAAGCCCACCTCAAACAATATTTGCTGTAATTATATTACTGAATTTTGGAGGTCAAGCAACTAAGTACAATGCTAACTGCTGCTGAAGATCATTCCCCCATTCAGTGGTTTTGTCAAGCAACAAATATCTAAGCAAGTTGCCATACCTACCATCATGAAGACAGCAGAAAGCCCAAATTGGTTTGTCCAACCTACCACAGTACTCATCAAATTTACTAGTATCTTTATAGTATATCCCCAACAGTTTGTGAAACATTGCTTAATATATAACTTCCCAGTTGCTTGGCACACAATCTAATTGCTTTGAACTTGGTTTCATTATAGTTGAAAGTTTGGTAAAACTCTTAGATAACGTACCTCTTTCACAGACAACTCAAAATGTGGATATTCTAAGTTCTTATGACATTCCTATTTTCATCCCTTGAAGTTCTATAGCTAGAACAGTTGAGCAATAAAAGGGTTCTACTGCAGAAGTTTGTCGTACGGTAATCTCGCTAAAAAGATTAATCGGTGACATTTCTGTCCGATATGGCACATGAACTTCTAAACAAAGAACAGAATCTGCCTGCAACGTATTTATGAAAGATGGTTTTTGATCATCATAAGTAGATGTCCTAATTAAGAGGGAACAAAATCCTACAAAGTTGTCATTGTAAGCAATTTTTAACTGTTACTGCCCATAATTCACTCAAATTTGTTCTAAAACAGACTGCATTTTTTTCTGCCACTGTTGTGCACAACAGTTATTTCTAGTTTAGTAATTATTATTGCAATCACGGGCATGAGCTAATCATAGTATTAGTACGGATGGATTTGATCAACTTGCAGACACTGATTGAAGAATTACAAAAAAAAAAAAAAGCTCCAGTTATTTTGTTGAGAGGGCAGCATCACCGTACGATGACAGGCTGCAACGGTTGGCATTGAGCTGGCTATTACACAAATGTTGATGAAAATGTAGCCCTTCCTGTAATCACCATTGTTACCACTCTCAATTGCCAAGGTCCAATGATTCATTTCTCTCTGTTTCTCTCTCTCTCCAAGACCAAGCCAACTGGCAATATTGAGTCATTCACAAACTAGATAAAATAATGAGGCCAGAGGATGGAGCAAAGGACAAAAGCAGTCTAGGATCTGAGTGTGATTCATTTGGTTTTTTTATCCCGTCTAGTCTTCTTCTCCCTTACTTATATAGAGAACCCAAATCCCAAAACAAGAGAGTAGTACATATCAATTCTATATATTTTTCCAGTTCAGCTCTCTCTCTGTCTCTCTCTCTCTCTCTTCATCAGATGGAGCATACATAAGAGAAGCCATTTGGAGTTTGTTTGTAGAGGGAGGCTAAAGAATGAACATATCAACTTCTGAATGCAGTAGTGGGTGTGAATCTGGTTGGACTATGTACTTAGACCAGTCCTCAAATTCTGCAGATCAATGCGACAGAGTCGGTTTTCCAATCAATGATGAAGATTGTAGAAGCAAAGGTGAAAATGTGGTCGAGGAAGAGGAAGAAGAAGATGAGGACTTGTCCATGGTGTCTGATGCATCATCAGGGCCTCCACAATTCCATGAAAATGGAGACTTCTTTTATGATACTAGTAGTCATTTCTGCTTTGCTTCTTCAACTTCTGAACAAGCCAATAAGAGAAAACAGAAAACTAGAATAAAAAATGGTGTGAAACAACAAAATTCATATCTTGATGATACTGCCAGCTCCCCTTTCTTGAGCTTTTCCAAGGTGAGTCCAATGAAAACAGAATTAATCCGTGTGAGGTTTGATCCCTTTTGAATTTTCATTGCTTGATAGGCGTCACAAGTGTAATTTTATTTTATTTTATTTTTTGGCAGAAGAACATTGATCTATCCAACAATGAAGCTTCAATGAGGGGTGTCCAGGGTGTTTCTCAAGACTCCTCTGCCACACATTCTAAGGTTCTATTCCGTCTACATTCTGAATAAAAACAATTATTCCTCATTTCATTAGGGGTTGCATTCATTTCCTTTTATCTATTCCCCATAAATATGTTAGCATTGATATTACATGTACTCCCTTGCAGGGAAAATCTGCACTAAAAAAGCACTTTGGTTTCTTGAAGTCCTCAGGGCCTGGTAAAGAAGTTTCTGGAAAATCAGGTGAGCTCTAATGTGTACATTGCTGAGATAAAACAAGGATTTTGTTCAAAAAACAAAAAAAGAGATAAAACAAGGATGCTTCATAGTTATGCTCCTAAAGCCTTGTTGGGTTTCTGATATTTTTTCTTTTCTTTTCTTTTCTTTTTGGGTGCGTGTGTGTGTTTGGGTATGTCTTGTCAGGTGGTTTGCAGGGAAGAAAATGGCAGTGAGAAATGGCAATAGTCTTCTGTCTCCTCTGCTGCTGCAGTTGCTCGAGAGAGAGAGAATTGGGGATGTAAAAAAAAAAAAGGGCACCAGATTTCTAAGGATCTTTATTTCTTTCTTTTCTATTCAATCTTTGTTCTTGTTATTTGTTCCTGTCTATGCAGTGGGAAACAACCTGAGACCATAAATGTAAAACAATTTCCTTTTGTTTATTATTCTCTTTCTGTGTCATCACTATTAGTCACAAATGAGACTTTGTGGTCTGCTATAAAAGTCCTGCAGAGTCCTACTACCACTCACAAAACCCTGCTTTCAGTAGTACCCCCATATTCTCCATTCCTTAGTGCTGAATCTAATCTATCACATTCAGAACCAAAGTTATCTGAATGTGTTTTGTTAATGAACATACATACATCTAAGTCACATCAGGGCCATTCCCTTTTCTAAAGCTTCAATGAAGGCGAAGTATTGAAACCTTTTGAAATCTATTCTGTTGCACAAGATATGGTGATTTTCTTGAAAAGTAGGAAGTACAATTTCATTGAAGCAATCAATTGATCTTGGAGGAAATCAAGTAAAAAAGTTCAAAAAAATAATAAAGCTATTGCAGTATTGTGGTCCTGTCAGAGGCCCAGACCCGGGATTTCCTCCTAATAAACGAATACCGCACTATATGATTCTTGATAGAGCACAATGGAGAAACAGAATTTATATAATGGAGCCAAATACCAAACTATCCGGCTGTGGGCACGGATACAGATATCAGGAGGCCACCATGTACGAGCACACGACACGCCCATACACGGAGGACACACGAAGAGGACCATCCATCATCAAATGCAGAAGAAGCCTAAAGCCATTAATTGAGCCAACATTGTTCTAATATGAGGATTGCCAGCCTAGCCAAACACTAAATGAGGAGGGTTGGGGTGGGTAAATGTGGCAATGCAAATATGCAATGCACAATAAACTCAAACAAGACAATGTTTCTGATGAAACTTTGATACCCATAAATCTCATTTTCCTCCAAAAGGAACCAAAATGAGCCCCCCACACCTTTATGACAGCTACCCACTAAGAATGTCATCCACGTATATCATAACANAAACTTTGATACCCATAAATCTCATTTTCCTCCAAAAGGAACCAAAATGAGCCCCCACACCTTTATGACAGCTACCCACTAAGAATGTCATCCACGTATATCATAACATAAAATCTAGTACAATAATTGAATTTTGTTTGTTGGGATTTGTCCAAAATCTTGATTGAGGGGGCTTAGTAACCTTAGAATTTGAACCCGTATCTTGGAAAATGACAGATTTCCTAGCCATGTGTCCAGAATACTAACAACCCTCTCTTCCTGGTACATCCTGATGATTATCCCAAGTGAAATTTAAAGTTGATTGAATTAAGGAAAATGTAGTGGAAATATTAATGCATGTTTGGAGTTATACTCAAGACTCCAGAGATGGAGAAAACTACGTATGCATCTATTAACATTATGTATTAAAATAAAAGAAAGAGGTTTTTCAATGCAAGATCTAAAAACATATCTCTATGTGGCACCGGTAATAAATACTCTATGGTTTAGGTATCCTGTAATATCCCAAATTCAAAATATATATAATATTAGTTTTTAGATTAATTTACAATATTTTTTTTAGAAAGGGATGTTAATGTATTTAATAAATTTGAGGACTTGTAGGGTTTCTTTTATTTTCTAAACGTATATATGTAGGCAGTCAAAATAAGGCAATTGAAAAAAAAAATAAGGAGAAACAAAGAAAGGCAGCCCATGGTTATATAGCTATACACACACACACACACATATATATAGAGAGAGAGAGAGAGGAGGAGGAGGAAAAAGAAAGAAATGGACTTGAATCCATCCAAGGTATGGATTGATTATTTTTTTTATGAGTTTTATATTCTTATTCAATTAATGGGTGTAAGGTTTATAATGTTGGTGTGTATATATATACTTGTCAAGAATCGATCGTAACCAGATAATCTCACATGTGCCAAGTGCCAATGCCCGATACTCTGCCTCTGCGATACTTTCTTGGGATTGAGGTTGCCCGTAGAAGCAGGCAGTTGTCTTCAAGTTGGTATCAGAGCAAGGTTAGGGTTTGGGGTAGGGTTAGTGTATGGCTCTACTAGCCATACCGCCGAAATCACCCTGGCCATCAGCTGCCCAGCGAAACCGACCAAACCAGCGACAAAACCAGTCCACCGACTGCCTATCCTTATACCAGTCCACCACAACCTTAATCCAGTGGTTAGGGTTTCTCTTTCTTCAGCAAACAACCTGAAAGTGAATAGGAGAGGTTAAAGTGACGGCGCCGTCGCTGTCCGCCTTGATCAAGTCGTCGCTTCGTCTTGGCCCTCGTTTTTGCCCAATCTCTTCCGTTCAATTTTAGGCCTTAGTCTTGTACACTCTGTTGAATCTATACATATACTTATATCTTTGAAGCTCAAGCTCATCAGAATCAATGGCGGTGAAAACATCGAAGGCCGAAAAGAAGATCGCTTATGATCAGAAGCTGTGCCAGCTTCTTGATCAGTACACCCAGGTCCTCATCGCCGCGGCCGACAATGTCGGATCGAACCAGTTGCAGAATATTAGGCAGGGACTTCGTGGAGACTCTATCGTGCTGATGGGGAAAAATACTATGATGAAGAGGTCCATCAGGATCCATTCTGAGAAGACCGGCAACAAGGCCTACCTCAACCTTAT
>CAUOFW020002702.1:623614-656987 GCA_963454935.2 Ilex paraguariensis
TTACGGCACAATTGTTGAATGGTCGTAACTTCGCTGAGTGGTCACGCTCATTCCAGCTTTTCTTAGGACGTGTAAGGAAGCTTGGTTGGCTGACAAGATCTCACCCAAAGACAGTTGATGCCGACCCTGGATATTCTGCATGGTTCTCTGAAAACTGTGCCATTCTTGGATGGTTATTTGGCTCAATGGAACCCTCTGTTTGCAAGATCCACCAGTTTCATAGCTCTGATACCAACTTGAAATAATTGTGAGTAAAAGGAGATACTCAAATTAAGAGTAAAACCCCGTATATATAGGCAAAATATAAAAATCATAGTAAAGGTAAAAAAGGGAAAAGAAATCCTAATAAACCTAGGAAAAGAAATCCTAATAAACCTAGGAAAAGAAATCATAATAAACCTAAATTATCTATACTCCAACATATATATATATAGGTATTTTATTGATTATTGAAGTTATTCGGTTGATCTTTAAGTTTATAGTTGTTTGGAATTGATTGAGTTTAATCAATGTGTTGGGAAGAAAAAAAAAAGGGAAAGGAAGCTACTGATTTTAGAGTTTCCGTAGGAAGAAAGTGGTGAAAAAGTGTAAAATTATGGAAATCATCCCTTTAGTTTTAAATAATTTTATTTTGACCCCTATATTCTTTGAAATTTAATTTTTAACCACCATTTTACTTTGTAAGTTGCAAGAATTGAATTCTGGAAAATTTATGGCATTCTTGAAAACAGAAAATTCATTTTTTAAAGAAATTACACTTCAACCCCAAAAGTTTTAAAAAATTATAATTTGACCCCAAAATTTAAAAAAAAATTCTAAACAACCCAAAATACTTTCATACCCTATTACCTCATATTAGAAATGATATTTATATTTAAAAGATATATTAAGTATATATCAATGGGTAATAAGTATAAAAATTAAATATAAAATCGTGAAACGACGAAATTAGGAATAAGGATTGATTATTATATGTTATTTTGAATTAGGTGGTGATTGCATTGATGTTGGTAAAGAGTGCTTTGAATTGGATTTTAGCAATCAAGGTAAGTATTTTATTACTTCTATTGGGAGAATTTTCTATATTAAACTGTGGATGTCTGTGTGTGAATTTTTATATATATGATATATGTTGATGTTTGGGGTTACAGTTAAATGTTTTGCAATTGTGAATTATTATACTTGTAAAGTTTGGAAAAACTTATGGAATTATTTTATATCATTTTTTAAATGTGTTTTGATGATGAAAAGAAAATTTTGTGTGCGTTGAAACTAAAATAACAGTTTTAGTGTGTGTGTTAAAATCATGTTTTATGAGAAGGGAACTGAGTTACCAGATCTAAATGGTAACAAGATTGTATACTGGTGTGATCGATATAGGGATGTGCACATAGGGGCTAGTTACCAGGCTAATGATAACAAAATATGGGGTCAATCATCATGCTAGTGATGACAAGAGATGGGGTTAGTTACCAAGCTAGTGGTAACAAACATAATTTGACAAATATATTTGAAACTGAATGTGTGCGAGTATTTTGAGTTATAAATGTCTTTCATTTATAAAGTTATTTGTGAAAATGAGTGGGTATTTGACTTATAAATGTCTTTTCTTTTATAAAGTTATTTATGATTATGAGATTATTTTGTTTACATGGTTATGTGGAAGGGATTGAATATAATTTGTTGTACTTATGTAGGTAACAAAGTTTATTTTTGCATATAAAATGTGAGATTTATTTTCACACCCCATTAGAGGTAGTTGTTATTCACGGGTCTTTGTGCTCATCCAATCATTTAACATTTTTCAGATGAGAATCAAGGGGAAGAGTAAGTCCCCGGATAAATAAAGGATTAGAAAGATTGAAGATTTATTTTACTATAGGTCTTCAGGAATAAATATCTTTTATGGTTTTGAGACAAATATTTAATTATTTTTTAGATTAATGTTGCTCATGTTTAGACTTTAGAGTAGTGAACTTTATTGTTTAGTTATTGTATTACATGAGTTTAATAATGATGTTAGTGATATTTAGTTTATTCCTCTAGTATTTATTAGATTGGTGAAATAGATCAATTTATTATTTGTCTTCTGTTGTATTTTGCATTTATTATGCACAGAATTAATTGGNGGGAAGAGTAAGTCCCCGGATAAATAAAGGATTAGAAAGATTGAAGATTTATTTTATTATAGGGCTTCAGGAATAAATATCTTTTATGGTTTTGAGACAAATATTTAATTATTTTTTGGATTAATGTTGCTCATGTTTAGACTTTAGAGTAGTGAACTTTATTGTTTAGTTATTGTTTTACATGAGTTTAATAATGATGTTGGTGATATTTAGTTTATTCCTCTAGTATTTATTAGATTGGTGAAATAGATCAATTTATTATTTGTCTTCCGTTGTATTTTGCATTTATTATGCACAGGATTAATTAGTTAAGGCTTTGATGGCCGATCCGCCACCCACCCTATGTGATCTGGGGTGGGGGTGTGACATACCCATACATTCATTCCGAACAATCTCTTTCGGTTCAGATCTGATATCTTTGCTTCTCCATAAAATATTACATATTCAGTCTTAGCTCTCCGAGGACTGTTTACTCCTTGGAAATTCTGAATGAATTCTCCTAGAAAAAACTTCACTATCACATTATAGAACCCCAATATCAATTATTTTGAAGAACTCCTCAATAATATGAGATATCTAATCCTAGGTGTTTTGCCTTTCTTCATCTTAATAATTGATGACTAATCAAGTATTTTTTTTAGACGGGTGGATACTATATAGACTTAAAATTCACACAATTACTTACAAATTAAGTGTATCGGGTCAACTAAGATATCTCTTTAAGAGACTCGACTGTGACACATCAAAATATTAATAAATTAAATTCGAGACATTCAAGCTACCTCAAAAGGTTTTCTGTTTTTTTTTTTAAGTGCAGTTTTGTGATTGAGTTGAATCATAGAAAAACTAAGTGGAGTTTGTCACATTACCACTTGGTGGATAATTTTTATTGGTATATGGTCATTTCAAGTCAAACTTTTGTGACAGATGTATTTGTCAGTATCATATTGAAAATGATGAGAGCTTAGCTTCTCGATGGACTATGCTTCTCAACTATATTTGTATCAATAATTGAAAAAAAATCCATGCGCACGCACGCATGCATACATTTATATATGTAAATAATTGAAGGATGAAGATGAAAGTTTATTAAAATGATCAACAGCTTCCTGTCAGCACTAAACAAACTTGTGCATCAAACAGTGAGAAAGAAGCTAATACATATATATATATATATAACAACGTACGAAACAATAATGCAGATTACAAAAGATAAGGATCAAACTTTAGAAAACAGCCTTGTTCAAAAAAAACAAAAAAACTTGGAAAGCAGCCGAATACATCCACCTCCTTAACGAATACTTGGGCATATTTACCTAGAGTTACGCTGAGATGCTTGGGCTAGACCCTGAAATCGCCATCTAGTGGCTTAATATCATTCCTTTGTGCGGCTGTGCCCGTAGTTTAGGGAGGTTTTGGAGACCCCATGGAAGGGGAATCTTCTAAGAATCTATTACCAATATATCTCATTTATCAAATTTATTTATCGATCTATTGTCATTTTCAACTTAGTTATCAAACTATCGTTGTTTTAAAAGCAAATTTGACAAATTCGACTTCATAGAGAAAACGAATTTGACAAATCCGACTTCATTTGAGAAGCGAATTTGACAAATCTGACTTCATTTGGAAAGCGGATTTAACAAATCCAACTTCAATTAAAAAGCGGATTTGATAAATTCGACTTCATAGGAAAAACGGACATACCAAATCCGTCTTTATATGAAAAGTGGACATACTAAATCCGCATTTATATGGAAAGCAAATTTACCAAGGTGCAAGCCTTTATATGTATAATTGTGTTGATCGCCAAAAGAGTATTTGACTATTTATTGAATACGTTTGGTCTCTCTGATTCTATATTCTTTGTGAATAAATTACTCACATTTATTAGTCGTCAAAAATTCACTAATAGATTCTATCTAAATTTATTAGTTATAACCCGTGTCTGAAGGCACAATAAAATATAAAATTCAATCATCCAAAAAATCGATCCCACTATATTAAATTTTTTCAAAATATATTAATTACAAAATAGTCAAATATTAAATAATTAAATATATAATAAAAATGAGTAATTTATTTTTTAGGGAGAAAATATATAAAGTCAAGAATTTCGGATGGTATCCCAATAAGAAAATTAGATGAAATATTAAAAGTTACTAGTTGAGACAAAAAACGGATTTGGTATGTCTGATTTTTAAATGAAGTCAGATTTGGTATGTTCACTTTCCCTATAAAGTCGGATTTGTCAAATCCGTTTTTCAAATGAAGTCGGATTTGTCAAATCTGCTTTCTCCATGAAATCGTATTTGTCAAATTTACTATTGGTAATAGATTCAATCTTCCAATTATGCCTATAACAACTTGGTGGCACACTCTTCTTGTAGCTGTAGTACCAACCATTAAAGNATTGGTAATAGATTCAATCTTCCAATTATGCCTATAACAACTTGGTGGCACACTCTTCTTGTAGCTGTAGTACCAACCATTAAAGATTATAACTCATCACCTCACAAACAGGTGCGGGGCCAGGTTTCTAGTTGAAGGGGGCCAAAACACGAACAAAAAAGAATTTATCGCTTCACATTAAAGGAAAACAAAACTTAGGTTCATTCGTAAATTTTGAGAAAGTAAGAGGGAAAATGCATCAAATAAGGTAGAGTTATGCCTTTAAATACCACTTATAATGTTCATGTAACGAAGTGCATGGGATATTATTCACCAAAACATTTACGTATACAATCTTCTTTCAAGATATGGAATAGTAAAATAGGTAAATGAACCAACAACCTTACTAACCTCATCATCTTCCTGTCTCCCAAAACTTCTTGACTATTGGACGATTAAACCTTTGATTGTCACGAATAAACTCATCCGCTAATTGGGGTTCTTTCACCAACCAGTCCTCGAGCCCTGAGTTCATGGCAAATTCAAACCTTGTTTTCTCATTTAAAGCTAACCAAGCCTAAAGAAGGCCTAACCTTATCTGCAAATCCTTGAACATCTAATCAGATGAGAACTTACTAACATCCAGATCAGGTTGTCAACTTGCCAACTGATCTACCACTAAATACGAATACAATTATATAATATGCTTGCTCTTAAAAAAAACATTAGTGAAAGTGGCATGGACTCCAATCATGTGTCATCTTAAATACTCGAATTAATACACACTCTTAGCCATCAAGTGAGAGAAAATATTCATAAAGAAAAAATAAATAAATAATCCAATCTTGTCGTCCAGATGGTNCATTAGTGAAAGTGGCATGGACTCCAATCATGTGTCATCTTAAATACTCGAATTAATACACACTCTTAGCCATCAAGTGAGAGAAAATATTCATAAAGAAAAAATAAATAAATAATCCAATCTTGTCGTCCAGATGGTCGAGATAGCTCACAACAATTTTGGCGACGAATTACCAATTAAATTTTTTTTTTTTGGTTTAACGGCCAAGGTGTCCGAACTANATGGTCGAGATAGCTCACAACAATTTTGGCGACGAATTACCAATTAAATTTTTTTTTTTTGGTTTAACGGTCAAGGTGTCCGGACCAGCTTACGCACACCTCGATTAATCCCCCTCTCAGTCCAATCAAAGGCAAGTTGTCAACGCTAAGACTAGTATATTCATGAGATATGTCTGGTTTCAAGAGGTTGTCAAAATTTAAACTCAAGACGTATGAATTTATAGTTTGTCCCTATTATCACTTAAACTACATCCGGGATTAATTACCAATTAATTCCATCACCAAAAGGATGCATTTAGCGAGGAAAACATATTCGCCACCAAAGCTAGCTAATTTGCTACACAATATTTCATGACCAAAACCCAACAAAAAAATTTCATATAAAGTCGCTAAATACCAAACTCATCTTTCTCTATTCTAAAAATTTTGCTACAATTAATCAATGCTTTGACGAGGAAAGATATGTCACCAAAAAATTATCCTTTTATGATGAGAAGATGGTGATGATAACATAGTTACATCACCAAAATTTTTGTATTTTTGTCTCGTGACACCGTCTATTTATAGACATTCGATAGAATGAGAATGGCACAAAAAGGATTAGCATAATTCTTGCACCACCACGATAATACGTTTAAAAAATAATTTTTTTATAGGATTTTAACATTTAGAAATAAATTAATTTTAAGTACAACATATATTAGACATTTTCCAAAATATAAATTCCCCATATTACAATATCTTTTTATGTCCACAAATCTCAAGCCACACATATTTTTGGTTGGCATGGCATGCACTAATGCCATCCATCAATAATATCAATTCAAACAAACCCAAAAGAATCACTCAACATCCAACATAATNATATCTTTTTATGTCCACAAATCTCAAGCCACACATATTTTTGGTTGGCATGGCATCCACTAATGCCATCCATCAATAATATCAATTCAAACAAACCCAAAAGAATCACTCAACATCCAACATAATTGCGTTGATGTTTGCATGACACAATGGAAACAAGACGCCATTTTCTCGTACTTATCAGTTTACCACGCAAGCTAATGACTCCGTACGATGATCGAATTTTACCTTACAAAAAAGACAAGATCCTTAAATTAGATAAAAAAAAATATGTGACCCATTTAGTGTCATTTTCTTCTAAGAAGCCTAAAGGACTGGGCCCACCTTGCCGACTGAAAATACGACCCCATACATTATATACAGATACAATTATTATGTTTGTTTGGATCTTTTATTGAAGAAAATTCATCCTGAAATTAGACCCCTTATCTTGGAAAATGACAATACGTCCCATGGACCCCATCTCTGTGGCCCGACAATCTATCTTCCTAGTACCCTTCTTAGAATTTCCATGGAGAGTAATTTGGGTTANACCCCATACATTATATACAGATACAATTATTATGTTTGTTTGGATCTTTTATTGAAGAAAATTCATCCTGAAATTAGACCCCTTATCTTGGAAAATGACAATACGTCCCATGTACCCCATCTCTGTGGCCCGACAATCTATCTTCCTAGTACCCTTCTTAGAATTTCCATGGAGAGTAATTTGGGTGAAATAATTCCAGGCTTTATTCTCACTGCAGCACTCTACTTGATTTATATGATTGGTTATTGTAGTCAGGGGCAGAACTAGAAGTTTATACACAATGAGGCAAACTAAAATAATTTAATAAATTATATTATTAATTCTACTATTTCTTTCCTTAAATATTAATTTTTAACACTTTTTTATAACTATGATTTCATTAGAAGAACATTAATTGAAAGTGTATTATATATCTCACGACGTACAAAAAGAGGCAACAAAAAGGTCATACATACAAAATTTTCAATAATTCTATAAATATTGTGCAGTTATAATTGCGTCTGGTCTCCTTCGAATTTTGTGAAAATTTATAATATCTTTAATAAACAAAAGTGTGTCAAAATTACGTTTATACTCTGTGTGACATTATTAAAAATAGGGTGTATGAAATTTTCGATAACTATAAAATTATGTTAATATTGATGAATTAAACAATTTAAGTGATAATCGAAACAAACTGTAAACCTTTAGACTTTTTGAATTTAAACCTTAACAACACCTTAGAGCAAAACCATAAGAGATATACCTTAATCTCGACGTGAATAACTTGGCTTTGACCGGACTGAGAAAAGAATTAATTGAGTTACACATAAACTGATCAAAATAACCTTGCCCGTTGAACCAAATAAAAAATATTGATGAATTTAAACCACACGAAATTAATTTAAAATATGCCCGGATAAAAACTGGTCAATGATACTTATGCTTGCCAGCTAGTCAGTCCATAGACGAGAGGGTGATAGGTAAATGCAGAAAGAACTGTGCAAAAATGTTGGAATATCACACAACTTCCTTCCATTGACTTGGCTGCTAGTAGCACCTTTCGTCATCTTCTTGCTTGCCACAAGCAACTTGTCTTTCATAATTGGGGCTAATGATGGATGGTGAATTTCTTACCACCGACTTAGTCCCATGAAATTGAACCCTTTCACGCCATCAACCGAGCTGGCTGAAGGCGAATCCCCAAACAAGTCCTCCAATAATTATTAAAATCTCTCTCTATGCATAGTCAACTAAGAATGTCACATCTTCTTGACTTGCCTTTTGTGCCACTTAATCTGAAAAGAACCTTTTCTGGAAGCACTTCACTTGTATGGATAACTAATACATCTCAGAATCTCGTAGGGCACCCAATTAATTACTCTCGGATACAGACAATTTTCTTATTTTTACATGCAAGTCATATCGTGGCAAAATTCACTGGTAAGATTATGCTAGTCATCAAGTCATTGCATGGCAAAATTTATGAGGACAAATGATGAATAACTAAGATTAATAATGGAAGCTTGCATATAGTTTAAGGATTATTTCTTTTTTCCATTATTTTTTTTTTCTCTTGCAGCTGTACACATGATAACATGCCCAAAAAAAATATACAGACAAACCTCTCTTTTGCATCTCACTAAAATTATATATTATCTACAGGCAAATAAATCAATCAGGCACTTTTGGTATCAACCATAATCTTTGAAAGATTCTTCATGAAAAAAAGAAATTCAATATTTTGTGAAGCCTCAAAACTGGTAAAAAAAAGCCTCATGGTCGAACAAGGTGAGCAACTAATAACTGTTAAGTTAAAATTTCAAATAAAACAAAAATTGCATTAATATGTTAAAAAAAAATATCAAGGAATACATTACACAACATGCTTGAGACCCCCATCAACCACAGAGAAGAAAGTGTGACATCAAGGAGAAGGGGTCACCTGCCACATTTGAACTCCCCCTTTTTGGCTGTAAATATACTGACCATCTTTGAGGAGCAGTTATGTCCCAAAGATATGTCTGTGAACAGGCTGGGCATCGAAAGTTTTAACCACTTCCATCCATGGTTTGTCTATGATCAAGACAGAATTTTTCGAAAGATGTCCAACAAATAAAACAGGATCTCTAAAAGCACAAAATTCAAAATTCTTTCTACCACTATGTTTAGTTTCTAAATCGTGGCCTTTCAACCTACGCTTTAATAATCCATTAATGGGAGGATTTCGTGACTTTCTCAACGCTGAATCCTGACCATTGACCACATCGCCATCGTTATCTCCATCAACTGGCATCCCAAAGTCAATCAAGCACATTGCCCTAAAGCATAAACCATTTCAATAACATCAGCATCCACTGTCTTGATAGGATTTTTGGAAAAGTAAAAATCAACAAGATGCCATCCAGAAGAACAGGTACCGGAAAACAGGACGTGTTCCCAAAGGAGTCGAGAGGAATTAAGTTCTTTTCCATTGTGGTCACAAGGAATGTATTGTAAAAGATGGTCTCCATTGGCCAAAAATTCTAGACTAACAACTTATATTTAATCTTCAAAATAGACACACACACACACACACACACACACTGTAGGCATCAGTTACACCATAAACATCGTTCATGGGATAAACCAACCTAGGGCAATGTATGCTCACGGAGTCATGCGCACATAACCACTAGACAAACCAGACCATACAAACTGGAATCAAGATCAACTTGATTACAAGCTCATCCGACATCATTTGTAAACAAGCCAAGCCAAGCCAAGCCAACCATAATGTGCAGTATGCCCTAATCCAGCCGATTATATCTCAACTAGAACTCCTACGGGTCATCACCTCAACTTCTACAACTCTCTGTATAGAAAGTTGAACACCTTGATCCTGGCTGATCAATCTCCATTGAAGACCTCCAAAGTAACTTAAACTCGGGATAACTTCCTTGAGGAGGTTAGGACTGTTAAAGATCCAAGTAGCTCAGGTTGGGCTCGGCTGATTTTTGACTCATTCAAGCTCACTCATATTGTAAAACAAGCCAAATATGAACAATTCTTTAAGCTTGACAAGCTATTCGCTAGCCAGCTCGGTTTTTATACTTATATCAAACTCTTTTATAAATTCTTAAGAGTTAGAATGATACTCTGGTAAAATTAGCAAATAAAAAACCCATTTCAAGCAATTTAAAGCAAGTGTAGTCTCTTCCATCACATGGCTTCCACCATTGCTTGCTAACTGCCATCAGGTGGACTACCCACTTCTCTCTCTCCCCTCTCTCCCCCCTTGCAATAATTAAAACCCTTAAGACGCAAACCCTCTGCCTCTTTCTCTCAACCTCTTTCTTCTCTTTCCTTCATAGTATTCCCCCCCCTTGTTTTCTCTTTCTCTCTCTATACAAACAAACCTTTTTGTACCCAATCATGTATCTCTCTCTTTGGTCCTTATTAGGTCATCATCTATCTCTCTCCCCCAATGCATTCTTTTTCTCTAATCCAACCCCTAGAAAAAACAAGCATGAGTCCAAAGATTTAGTACACCATAAATATTCATTACATATATCCTTCATGTTTTTGGACAAAGGGTGTAACAGAGTGCATATTCAACTGTGATGTAGAAGTTTTTGACAGTCAGATTTTAGTTTAGATTTAGATTTCTTGTGTTTTATGAGAAATTTTTCGATTGGGTATTTGGAATTTTTTTTTTAAAGGCACATTTTTGTTTGAGCTTGGCTTGAGTTCAATTTGAGCTGAGCTTGAAGAGCCATTGAACTCAGCAGCAGAGCTCAATAATTTCTTGAGTAGGCTGAACCGAGCCTACACATAGCCAAGCTCGAAAGGCTTGGCTTGATTAACACCCTTATGAGGACATTTAAAGGAATGGGGCCAATCAGCACAAAATAATTCTAAAATTAGTTCTCAGTGTACATTCCATCCTCAATCCTAACAGACTCCTCTCCCCCCCCCCCCCCAAAAAAAAAAAAAAAAAGGGAATCCAAAAACACCCAATCCAAATAAAAACACACATACACACAAGAACCTTCAATTACCTAGCCATAACCTATAAGAAAAAGGATCAATAATCCTTTCATAGAGGCTATGAAAGTGCAGCCAGATACCAACAAAAATACAAAGTATAAGAACAAAGGAGGAACAGGACTCATACAGCCATTCCGGATTAGTTGAGACAAGGCTGTGTTAAGTTTTAGGCTCAACCACATTTTTGTCAAACAAGAAAGAAAGGAGTGTACCTGGCACTGTAGATGATAACAGATGACGAATTTGAGGTAGGCGGAAATGAAAGCCCGATGACTTCTCCAGGAAATTCTTGGTATCTCCTGGGCAGAACAAATGTGTGACGCATGGACCATTCCCCCAACTGTTTGGCCTCCACATCAAACGCATAAATTTGGTTTGAAGAGGTGGAGATTATAAGCACATTGCTGTTTCGAGGTGTAAAACCGCCAGCTGTAACAGAGGCACCATCCAATCTTGATATGAACCAGTGCTGCCTGCTCGCGAAACATAATAGTCATATTGAGCATTGAAACGACTAGATATAATAGGCATGGTGTATGACGTGGGGCAAGTGAAGGATGTTCACATGCTATATTCTAGAGAGAAGTATCAAACACATCTTTATTCGCTGCTTTGTTCATATCCGGAGACCTCATACACATATATATATGGAAACAATAGATTATCAGAAAAATTATTTAATATTATCTTGAAAGGTTAGCTTTCATGGTCGCACCTTTGTATTTCTAGATTAAAAATGTACACATCTCCAAAACAGTTGATAGCAGCCAGCCACTGCCCATCGGAACTGGTAAACATTCTTGTTATGGGAGGCTCACTAGGTGGCAATTCCTGATCATGCTCTCTACGACAAGGTGTGAAGGCATGGATTAATTCTGAGCTTTCCACATCCACAACCTGTGTTACAAGGAGACAGGTTAGAAGTTGCATAAGAAATTATATATGAATCTGACCCAAATTCTACTTTGTCTAGATCAACACTGCTTTGTTGTGGCCTTTAGCCTTGACATTTAATAGGAGAAGTTACCACAGGCATGCATACACAGTTACACACACACACGAAGCAAAATAAGAAAGGGGACGAGGAGGACAATTTCAGGACCACAAGTAATATTTCAAAATGACATGGTCATTAGACTGAGGTGTTGGACTCTGAACATTCAAAATGGCCAACTTTAAGAGGAGAAAACTGAAAACATCTTTTAAGCTGAAACTCCTGTATAGTAAAATCTAGCCAACAAAACTATCCTTTGTAAAAATCAAGAGATTATAATATGCAAGTTTGCAATAATCAAAAGAAATACAATTGCATGTTCATGTACTTGGATACTTATTACAGTTCTCCTCCCATTATCTGGTTAAGAAGATCACTTCTTTTCCATCAAATTCATTAACTTAAATACGTGATTTCACATTATGGAATAATACAGATATAGCCTGTGGGCCCACTCAGTACAGTTACTCTCATCCCATATTCTGCTTGAAAACGTTACCCCTCTCTGCCTAATTTATGTAGTTATATACCTGAGCTTACTTCACAACATGCAAACACAATGCAGACACATCTTTCAGTTTGTAGCCCATTTTTCTCTGTATGTAGGCTCTGATACTGCCATTCGTTGTAAGCTCTCTTGCATTAATCCATAAATTTGTGTATAACAAGCAGTGAGTTCCTCTTTGTTTCAGTTACACGGGAATTCCTGATTAAAACATATCTTTCCATTTATAGCCTATTTGCTTCTCAAGTGGAACTCTGCTGCTGTCCAACTCATGACAGTCTCTTGTATTGATCCAAAATATTGTGCATATTGCATAACATGACGTCACTTCCCTCACTCCCTTCCTAGTTTTAGAGTGGAGATTTGATTCTAATTTAATATACAATATCTATACAAGAGTTAACGATGAAGAATGAAATAGAGTATGCTCATCAAGAACAATGACTACCAAAAAATTTCACAAAACAAGAAGGCTTACATATATCCGTCTATCATGCCCTGCTATCATCAACCGAGAAGAATCAGAACTGAAAACCATCGTATGGGCAAATGGTAGTTTCAGAGGAAGTCCCCTTCTGTTAACAGTCCATACACGTTTGCCGACTTCACTCCTCTTCAACTCAAACAGGCTGGGTTTCACATGATCAGAATAAGCAAAAAACAACCCTGAAGGAGAAATAGTGCTGCAAATAATCTTCCGAGATGCCTTGCACTTCACTTGAGCCACCAAATCTGTGGTAGCAACACCACCAGAAGGTGCAGAAGCAACATTAGGAACCGCACCCTTTTTTGTACGAACACAAAAAATATATAACCAGTGAGAAGCCTGGATTAGAAGCAAAGGAGCCTGATTGAACACCGTATTAAGCACTAGCTGAACAGGTACTCTGCTTGGTGCAGGGCAGATATCATGCGGAGAGAAACTCGTGAACTCCTTGGCGGAATATGCAAAAAGTTTAGTGTCATCACCAGCTGAGATAAGCATGGGAACCCCTAAATGAGCCCACTTACGGTAACTAAAATCAAGTGGCTTCTCCCTACCCCGAACCCTTTTCACCTTTTCATCAGGCAACACATCTGCCAAAGGAAAATAAATAGTAAAGGATTGATACAGCTAAAAGAAAAGTGAGAAAAGACAATATTTAGCTGTACTCAGGACGGAAGCTCAGAAACCATTGACATTGTCAAACCTTCTCGACTTATAGGTACCGCAATGGTCAATGCCCTCACATCATGTGTATGAGTCCTCACATAACCAACATAGACCCATTTCTTCATCACTTTAGAAGACCTGTCATCCCCAGATCCAACTACTTCGCCACCAAGCTTATAAAGTATAACCTACAAACAGCAACAACTCAACTATCATCACTGAGAAAACAACTGAAAGAGCCTAGCAGAATCAGATAAATCATTCTAGATCAGAACATGATAAATAATCATAAAAAACTAGTATACTTTCCAGGGAGAAAAACACAAGAACTCGTATTAAGTAATGAAAAAAAAACTTTACCCAAAGTCAGATAGTAGTTGATCAATAATGAAGAGAAACATAAAATATACAGACACTCGATGAAACTGTGCTATGTTTTTAACAATTCTTGAAGCATCGCAATCATTTCAATGCATAAAAAGGTATATTGAAGATAGCAAACTCTTGTGCACCAGGAAATAAAAAGAAAAACAAAACCACATGAATAACCCTTAATCATATTGTAAATTCTTTTCTAGGTTGAATTAGAGCAAACACAAGCATAAATAGAGAGCGCCTTCATCGAAGGATCTTTCTTGCAATTAGCATCAAATTACCTAAAGCAGCTTGTAAAATAATTTAAACACTGTAATTCAAAACATAGAAAAATTAATCTCCTAACAAACAAACGGATCTTCACTGTATCATTATATAAGCCATCCCTTCTACTAACTAAATATTATATAAGCTCTCCTTGCCAAAAAACATGCCATATTTTTTTTTAAGTTGCCCCACAATTGCCGTCAAAGCCTCAAGCTGTTTATTTGTAAACCTTTCATCACTAAAATAACAGAAAAAGCAAACTCAAGACTAACAGATCATCAATGTACCATAGTGTAAGCCCCAATTTCAAGTATTCAATCCTACAATAGTATGGACACTTCAAAATTTCATGGTTCACTCAAATGCCCAAGCATTCTGCAAGTGAATCTCCTCTTCTTCCTCTGGACTCTGGAGTAAAGTCATTCTTGATGTTAAAGGTCGTCCAGATCTTCTCCGGAGTCTTTCCCTTAATCATGTCAGCTGCTGTTTGTCATGTCAGATCTAGCAAGCTCTTGATTTTCAGATAGTTTGCTGCCGAGATGAGACCAAAAAGAGGATCCAGATCAACTTTGAGAAACTCAATGCAAAAGGTCTTGAAGTCATCAGCAGCATACTTATCATCAGACTTGGGGCTTTCAACGTGTTTCTTGGGCAGGGGAATGACTGTCAGCACAGTCATCATCGTTCATATACTTGATGGTCTGTAGCCCCGAGGCAATGAATTCTCCACTTTGAAGGTCTTGGCATCGGATCTCTTCAGCACGATAGTCTTTGAAGAAGACATAGCTCCTTGATGGAGTTAGGAAAGGAGTAGCAAGAATCCCAACCCAATGAGAGGGAGAGAGTGATTGAGAAAGCCCCCAGAGAGCTCAAATGAAGAAAGATCTTGGATCAAGCCTCATCCCAATTTAAAAAGTTTAGGACACAAAATATTACGTTCTTCTTCCCTTGCCTCTGCAACCACCAGCCTGCCACAAAGCACTTTGGTGCTACTGTACAGTGAATAACGGGGACATATTCAGTGGGTTATGTCATGATTTTCGTTGTGAATTCAACTCAACTGAGTTGAACACACCATCATGTCATTTCTGATCTGGCAAGCCTTACTCCCGGAGAAGCCTAACCGAGCACAGACCAAGATAAAGCTTACTCAGTCATTACAGCTCTCTTAAACATCATTGTTACTAAAAGTGGAGTGAGCAGTAGTAATGATATCAAACTAATAACAACTTAAATTCATATATCTTAAGTCTATTTCCTGCAAATGTGAATGTTAAACCAACAGAACCATTTGCTTTGTTACTGGTCCAGGGTGATTCATATAAGTGTTCCTAACACAGTTTGTTCAACATTTAAACAGGTAAAAGCATAACTTATGGGCCCAAGCATTGAGGCAATGCACGCAGAAAGCAACACAGCATCGTCTGCTACACTTGTCCATTTCAAATGCCTTTATCAATTAAGTATAGGGCTTGTGAACGTGCCAAAGGACTGCTAAAAGCACAAGTAATATGAACATCCAAATATCAATGTCTCATACCTGGCCATCAGAACCAGCAGAGAACACCCTGTTATGGCTAGGAACTGCTGCCAAAGCATTCACATCACCCTTGTGACAAGAATGTGCGTGCAAAAGAGTTCCATGCTGACTGTCCCAAAACTGAACACTACCAGTACTGTCTGCACTAACAAGGGTTCCACACCTAAAACCAACAATCTCAACCATAAGCACACATAGATTGGATCAACGACATAGAACCATGTCCTTAGTGATAAAAACTACAAACCATAAAATTTACAGTGTGTCCGAGGATGGGGCGAGAGAGGGAGCAAGATCATTTTTACCTAAGTGCAAGTAATGACCATATGCAGAGTTCAGGTCCACTACCCAAGCCTCCAAGTCCAACTGTTATCCTGTAGATCTCATGACCCAATTTAGCATCCCAGCACCTTATAAACCTGAAAAATATAACATTGCACCAAATAAACTTAACAATATAGCAATATATCAAAACAAGAAATGCAAGTTGGTGCTCACGTGATTTTATAATATTCATGTGCCTAAATTCACCACTTTGCAAACTAACATTAGTATTGCATATGAATCAAGTAACAGAAATTTAGCAACCAGGTATACCAAGCTTTCTGCACATGCTCTACTTCAACAATCATACATACCCATCACTACTCCCAGAATATATCCTATTTGCGTCGGGACTCCATGTCACACTTAAGACACGCCCTGCAAATGAATCATGATGAAATTAATCCTTAAAGCAAAAACATAAAAAATTAGCAATCTGACCAAAGGGGGCAGCTCTCTCACCACTGACCCTTGGCAGCGATCTACAGTAATTTAACCTGTCCGACTCATCAATACTATATATGCGCACACAGCCATCATCACAGGCAATTGCTACTCGTGCATCCTCAATAATAGGTTCCTCATGTAACACAACAGAGTCATCGTCATCCTCACTCTCACTAGTTTCATCATCATCACCACCACCACCACCACCATTAAATTTTCCATCAGCATGCCCATTTTCATAATGCCCAGAATTATCCCTTTTTGTATGAAGCTGCATATCATTATAGGTTGAAGCAGCCATCTGCCAAATCGAGAAACCAATGGAATCTAGCACAGTCTGCAAACACAAATATAGTAAGACCAACAAATTAGATTTGATGTTATGTTGAAGCATCAAACTCCATATCAAACCCTTTTTAGCAGATGCGACCTAGATCACATGATTCTTCTATTACCCTCAGCGAATTAACGCTCCAAATGCAAATCCACGAATTTAGAGCAAATTTGGCACAAATTCGCGCATTCAAATTTCATGTTAATAATTCGTGAACTGGAAACTCATGGAGTCAACTCCACGGACACTAAAAATTTGGACTAAGTAATGGGTTAGAACTCAACCCAACAAACCTTTTTCAACCATCTCATGGACCAAGGCCCAAGTTGAGCACAGTTACTTTTCAAAATAGCTTACTACTGTCTTCTTTAATCCGGTCTTACCAAAGAATTTGTTGATACACTATCAATGTGGAATCAAAAAGTTGTTCTTACTTTTCAAAACAGCCAACAGTCCTCTTAATGGCTGTCTTTCCACATAACATTTTGATGATCTACCAATGCAGGATAAAATTTGTTCTAAAATGCCCATTAGACTTTCCTTAATTCTTTGACATCCTCTTTTACAATGTGTATTACAATGCCAATGCTCCCGCTCTCACTTTTCTTTGAAATTTCTCGCTCTCGCTCCCTTTTGTGCTCTTTGTGATCTAGGATGTGACCAGTTAGTTCTTTTTTACCATTGCTCCACTAATGCAAAAGCACAAAATGTTGTGTTGACCTCAAGTCATTTGTAGTTTTACTGATCAATATTGATTATTGCTAAATCTAATCCAGTAAAGATCCATGATTCCAAGGCCCTGTGGCGCATACACATTTAAGCTACTGAATATCTGCAACTTATTTTTTGAGGCTTTCCATCTCTCCCAGAAGCTCCTTTCCTTTTTCTTTGTGACTACTATTTCTTAATTTTATGCTTTTAACTTAATATATTTGATAAGTAATCGCCAACAAACATTAGCAGCTAATGTTTTAATCCTTTAAGCACAATAAACAACGTTATGAAAAGAAAACTCAAATTGTCAACCAGAGTAGTTAGTTAAAATGCCCACTCAAATAGTGCAATTGGACTAGCAATCCATAAACACCATATCCAAATATAGATGGATATAGACGCACCTTCTGTTTCAAATCAAAAAGGTCCCATTCCGAAATCGATCCATCAATGCTGGATGAAAACAACCGACCTGACGGCATGCTACTCTGCCCCGACCGGCACCAAACCAGCGATGAAACTCTCGAATCAGGGTCTCCATGTATCGTCTACACATCAAATTAATCAATTTCAGCCACCAAAACGAATTTTCAGACACCCACCCCCACCCCCTAAGTACAATGAAAAATGGAATAACTGAAATAAATTTAGAAGTACATACAAGCTGACAGTGCCAGCCTACGGAGCCCGGAGAGACGAGCCAAATCTCGAGTGACCCGTCTTCACGAGCAGCTGCGACCTGAGAGTCGTCGGCGCTGGTGGCTAGGGCTAGCACCGGCGATGGCTTCCACTCGATTGAGCTGCTCCGATAAACTTCAAGCATCTCTAGGGCTTAATCAGAAGTTTTTCTCTGTGAGTATCTGTCTGGTGGGACGAATAGATGAAACGTTGGCGACTGAGGAGGACGTAAAGGTGAAGGCGAAGCATTAGGTTTTTCAATGAAAGAGGGTTTAAGCGCGGCCAATGACACGCAGAAAGGTCAGATGTAGGTTGATATCGGGGCAAGTCGGTCTGGACATCGGGTCAGTGTCCCGTGGCCCAGTCTACCCTGGCCCAAGCCAAACCCTCTCACAAAAGTTTTACAATTTCGCCCCCTATTTGGGGAAATTCTTTTTCCTTGCATTCTTTAGTATTGGAAACAAGTATTAAACATATAAAAACATATTTGATCCANCATTCAAATTTCATGTTAATAATTCGTGAACTGGAAACTCATGGAGTCAACTCCACGGACACTAAAAATTTGGACTAAGTAATGGGTTAGAACTCAACCCAACAAACCTTTTTCAACCATCTCATGNTTTTACCGATTTTTTTTGGGTTATATAGTGCTTTTTAGACACATAATAGAGTTTATCTCACTTTGAATCCTAAAAAATACTTTGATTTTAAATTTATACCTTCAATTGTTAGAAATTTCAATTTGTATTGGTAATGTTATGAATAAGTAGCAATATGGACATTGGCCAAATTGTCATTCAGTTTTTTATCATAAACTGAAATATATGAGTTGCAAGTGTTTCAAACATACACCTATGTGTAAATTCTCAAACTATTAGTGTTTTATGTAAATTGCGCATAATAGGATTGACCTCTATCTGATTAGAGAAATCATATTTTTGGTAGACAGAATGGTACTCAATTGATCACAGACGAAGATCTATAGAAGTAGACATACCTCATTCTTATGCCCAAAAAATTTACACCTTAATGCTCCGTTTGGTAGGAAAGATGAAAAATAGGAGGGATACACTTTCTATCATTCAAATATGGAAAGTAAGAAGGATACACTTTTATTCTTTTGTGTTTGGTTGGATTGATGAAAAATAAAAATAACTATTTTTTTTTTTAATGGCTAAGATGACAAACAAGTCGTGGCGTGTCAGATTCGTGTTAAGTCATTATGGATTTGTGTTAAATATTAGTCAAACCTAACTTAACTCATTTAACTAATTATGTCGTGTCGAGTTGCAAATTGACCTGTTTATTTTCGTATCGAGTTCGAATCGTGTCATCATGTTGAGTCGAAAGTTTTTACCCTTAGTTAAGATGAATTTTGTTTTTTAATTTCTTTTTAAAAATNCCCTCAATTAAAATGGAAAAAATATATTTTTTTAATTGAATTTTTTAATTTTTTTAATTTTTTCTTCAATTTTTTAATTTTTTAAATTTAATTATATATATACATATTTTACCGTTGTATTTTTATATGAAATTAATGTATATATAAAAAGATATATAGACAAATAAGATACATCTCAACATAAATAATTAACTTTTAATTCACTTTCTTTCCGATTTTGGAGAGATTGATTTTGGTAAGTTGGAAGAAAAATTAATCCATCAACTTTTTCATCCTTTTTACTTTCCTTCCTTACAAAACATGATGTTTTATTTATCCCTCCAACTTTTTATCCTTTCAACTTTTTATCCTCCCATTTTTTTATCGTACCAAACGGAGCATAAATGCTNGGATGAGAATGGAAGTGTTTGGTAGTCAGCAACCTGGAATGTTGCAGAGTTAGCAGTTGTACATGGAGAGAGCTGCAAACAAAATATTAAAATGGTTTAAGTCCTTTTTGAAGGATTAAAGTCATTTATTGTAATTTTATTTTATGAACTTTTTAATTTCTTTTTTTTATCCTCATTGGTATAATGTGTGTAAATGACTCTTGAATTTTCATGTGGATTTTTTTACACGATTTGACTATTTTTGGGTATAGATGGTCATACCAAGTATTANTAATGTTTAAAAAGTATAAATTAAAAATCAAACTATTTGTTGGGGTATAAAGTGAAATTAGCCCTATATTATAACTCCTCCCTATGTACTTAACAAGTTTTCGGCCCAGCCCATTGGCTGATGTCTTTGACCCCTAGTGTTCCAACCTTAGGCAATGACCAAACAAAAAAAACCTAGGCAGCAGGCCGATACATCACGCCCAAGTCTTGAACTTTTTAGGCTTCTTCGACCAGCTAGGGTTGTCAAGTCTTTATTGAATAAAAAGTTGAAGTATTATACTAAAAATTTGTTTTTCAGTACGATAATTAGATCTCTAAGGCTCTAACGCAATGACCTCTATAAATTCAACTCAGCTTTCAAAGAAGATAATTGAATTTGGGTCCAACTATATGGTATACTGAAACATCAAATCTCGGCAGTGAAATTTTAGACTTTGTTGGGCAGAACGCTTAGTGCATGGACAATTTAAGTTTTATATATTTTTTAAATATATTTAATTATCTTCACCTTATTATTTTCTTATCATATTCAATTGGTAGATACTCCATACTTTGCTAACTTGTGGATACACTTCAAATATATCTGGGTAAGTTTGGACATAATGAGTGACTTTGTAAATTTTGAAACAAACTGTGGGATTATATTGTCACTGCATAAAATTGGGAGCATTGCATACTAAAATATATGGTTATTTTCTTAAGTATATAAACAGTTAAGCTCACAACTTAAAACTATAAAATTAATTAAAAAGAAACTCAAGTATAATTTGTCTATTGAGGATATTTTTCATTAGACCAAAAAAAGATTGACCAATTGAGAGAGATAAAGCAATCGAGAGAGGAGAAGAAACGATTCACAATTATACAACCTCTATCCTAAAACAGTTATGCTAGCTATGAGTGACATATGAGTTATTTAAGTCCATAACAATCAAGGACAACTCTAACTATTATGTAACTAATGAGACTAATTAGCTTGGTCATTATATTATAGGCATGCAATTGAACATTTTGTTTTTGAATGTCACAGATTTACGATCTTGCTTATAAAATTTTGAAGACAAAAAAAAAGTGATATATCTTGTAGTTTACATTCATGTGACATTGAAATTGATTTTATCAATTGTAATGGTCATTATTATTCTTAGCTAGACAGCTACAAAGATTGTCGAGGCTCAATTGTTTTAACTGAATGAATAATAAAGAGGCTAATAACATAATTATGACGTAAGGAATTTTTTTTTTTTATATGGCCGTGACAATAAAGTTATCACACAATGCTATCAAATGATGAAAAATTATTGGATCAATTGCAAGTAGAAGTAGCTATAATTAATCTAATTTTCTGTAAAAAAACAACTATGATTAGTTACTTTTAGGTTGTACAAACAAATATACATTAGGTTTGGGCCATTTTCTATTTATCAAATTGTTAATTATCATAGATGGGATAAATAAGTATGTATGTATCAACTTTTTTTAATGGATTAGGATAAAACTTATTAAAGTAGTCACTCTATAACATTTTCATAGCGTTGCCCCAGTGGAATAGTGGGTGGTGGTGGTGGTGATAAACATAAAAATAATAATTTATTTTGGAGAAGTGTTGTTTAGAAATACAATTTATTTTTTTATTCTTAGATACTCATGAATCACGATCACATATTCTAATAGTAATATTAGTTTATAATTAGAAAAAAAAAACAATATTACTTCAAAAAATGTCGTAAATAAGTTCTTCACCGTACAAACTTTTACAAAGTATTCACATAATTAATAATACATTTTTGAAAGGCATTCAAAAAACAACATACTTTCCTAATTTTCAACCCCAACTAACTACACGATCAAGGTCATTAATTACACTAAATCATGTCATTTATTGCAAAAGACACAATATTTAGTATTTTTTATGAGTGCAAAATGGGAGTTCCTAATGAGAGGGTGAGTGACCAAGTGCTGGTCAGACACTAAGGTCATAACAAATCACACCTATAAACCCTAGCACAGTTATAGTGGACATTACTTAGATCTAAAAAAATGTCATAAATAACGAGATTACTAAAGGTTGAAACACCCAGAGAGTCAGAGAATTCAAAGACCATCGGGACAATATTGAATCGACGAATTGTAATCGTCTTAAATCTCTACAACTAGGTCATTAATGAACGACACTTACGTCAGATCTGTCAGAGATGTAATTGCAACATTCGATTTCTTCAAATTAAAGACAATATTTCAGGTATTGATGTTTGTTTTGGTTGTCGATAATTTGTTTGAACATAGATGTAATTTTTGAGTCTTGTCAAGTTTGGGGAGTCCAAATGATTCTCAAATGCTAGTTCGTCAACAAACTAGCAGTTGCATGATTGTGATAAAGCTATTGTAAGCCAAATAGTTACTCTTTCTGCTACTTTTAGAGGGCAAGTTGAGGTTGCATAATTGAGCACAGCTTAAGTATAGCAAACTTCTTAGTATTTTATTGGTGAAATAGATAAGGATTCTCAATGTTTTATGTTTGTTTTGCAAGCCAACAATTGTTGGCTTCATACACGATGTGTAAAAAAGTAAACATGAAACTCACATAATGACTCATTACGTATCTAGATGATTATGAGAAGAAAAAGATGATGATGAATACTATAAAGAAAATAGGAAGAAGACTACAAAGACGATGAAGATGACTACAAAGGATAAGAAAAGTAAACTACAAAGAATAAGACTACAAGGGCATGTTTGGTTGAAGGATTAGGTGGTATTATAGGGTGGGATAGAAGGAAATAATACGTGGGGTCTACCTTATACCTTGTTTGTTTGACATTTTACACCAAGTACTATTTTTCTCCGGTCATAATACCAACCCGATGTGAATAGTGCATCAAAACTCATCTACATGGCTTTATATAATACCACCTAGGAAATGGTATTATTTTATGGGATTTGGCCACAAACGGTATAAGGTGAGTAATTTACTATTTTACCCTTCAAACTTAGCCTTAACCCTGAAATAACGTCTAGTTTCGCTGAAGAAGACGAAGACAAAGACATCACCATTGTCGGCTCCAGTTCCACCTTCAAGTAACATCTCTCACCTTATGCTTTCCTCATTTCTCACCCAAATCAGAAACACATCTTAAACCATCAACGACAACGGTTGATTTCTACAATAAGTCTGTGCTATGGTTTTTTATACACAAAAAATTTCGATTTTCTACTTCGTATATCTACATTACCCTAACATCTAGACCCCCCGAGCAAACATAGATCCACCCATTAAATAATTTTTTCAAACTTATTTTTCTCTTATTTGTCTATTTTCCTACAAATTGTGGTACAATAGCTTGGTAGAAAGACGCTGATTATCAACAATAGCTACTTTTTTTTATATGTGTTTTTGATTCCGGTGTTGGTTTTTTTTTTGTTTGGGATTGATTTTTTTTTTTAATTTGGTTCATTTATCTGAAACATAGGTGTGTTGTCTTCTGAACATATAATTTTTTTTTAACACTAGTTTTTTATTTCCCAATTTCACATAGTTTCGTTGCACAACTGAATGCTCAGCTATTGTTCCTGGTGCTCAACTAAATGCTTAGAAGATTTACATATATGCATTGTCTATTGATGCTAGGGTGCATAGTGTGGGGGTATCCTTGGCTAGTAGATGCAATGTATGTGGTAGAGATGAGGGGAATGCTAATCATTTGTTTGTTAATTGTTCTTTTGCTCAGGTTGTGTGGATAAGAGTATCTGTTGTTATGGGCTTTGAGATTTTTCCAGGAGAATCTCCTATTTGCATGGCATGATGAAGCTGTGGATGGTGTTTCCAAATGGAGTAGTGGTTTGTTTGGAGGTGGGATGGTTTTAACAAATTCTAAGGGGCATGTGGTGGTAGCTGTTGTTGCCTTTTATGGGACAAATTCAAATATGAAAGCTGAGTGCTTAGCCTTGCTTGATGGTTTAAAATTGATTTTGTAGTATGGTTTGGAGAATTATTGATTCTTGATTGAATATGACTCTCAAGTGTTGGTTCAATGCAATAGCTGATTTTCTGGTTTCATTTGCAGTCAAAACTGAACGTTTTACTGATTTTTCAGTAAGGGGCATTCTGCCATTGGAGGGGAGATTGCTCTCGCAACAGGATCAATCCAGGATGTCTACTGCAAGGATGAGAATGGAAGTGTTTGGTAGTCAGCAACCTGGAATGTTGCAGAGTTAGCAGTTGTACATGGAGAGAGCTGCAAACAAAATATTAAAATGGTTTAAGTCCTTTTTGAAGGATTAAAGTCATTTATTGTAATTTTATTTTATGAACTTTTTAATTTCTTTTTTTTATCCTCATTGGTATAATGTGTGTAAATGACTCTTGAATTTTCATGTGGATTTTTTTACACGATTTGACTATTTTTGGGTATAGATGGTCATACCAAGTATTAACCAAATATAGGGCAAAAACTTTACACGGAGTAATGGATAGATGATATTAGGGCTAAAATGTTATATTTGTTATATGAGATGTGATGGAATAGATGGTTATTTGTGAGACCCATCATAGTATCTATTGAACAAACAAACGAGGGATGAGATTGAAATACTTTCTATTGCTGGTACTAATTTCTATTGGTATTGGAAATGTAAGGAATACATTTCCCATATCACCCATAATCAATCCCCCAAACAAACATGCCCCAAAGACGAAGAGGAATAAGACTACAAAGAAGAAGAAAACTTATAAAAATAAAAAAATTGCAAATAAGAGAAGACTAAAACTACAAAACAAAAAAGAAGAAAAAGACCGCAAATAAGAAGATTACAGAAATTGCAACGACTACAAAGAAGAGTAAGACAACTACAATAAAAAAAAATAGTAGAAGAAGGCTACAAAGAAGAAGAAGAAGATGAACTCTAAAAATAATAAGAAAAATAAGAAGAAGACTGCAAATAAGAAATAGAAACAAGAAAACCAGAAATAATAAGAAAAATAAAAAACTAAAAGAAGAAGAAGATGAAAAATTAATAAGAAAAGTATATTACAAATAAGAAGATAAAGAAGAAAGTTACAAAAAATAAGACTACAAAGAAGATGATGATGAAGAAGAAAGAACATTAATTATACCTATGACATACACTATATTTTAGAATTTTGTAGGTGTGTTTATTCTTTATGTATTTTTACTAGTTTTTGTAGAATATCAAAACATAAATAAGTAAATTTATTATATGTTTCTAATCCATTCAAAGCTGTTGGTTTTGATAATGATTATACATTATTATTGGTGTATTATAAATCGAAGGGTAGTGAAAAATAGAAGGGAGAGATGAAAGAGTCACTAGAGTATCTTCAACCACAATGTTGAATAAATAATTGTACAATTGATTGAAGAACTAGTATAACTTCGATCATTAAGAATTGAAAGGTAAACAATATTATATTTTTCTTGTTCCTATACTTGCTTTTGGAATAAGATTTGAAATTTTGTTAATCAAAATAATAATTTATTTTTATGAATTAGTGCGCCTTTTTAGTTAACTTTTTAATTGATGGGATCACTTTTGTAGTTTTTACAATACTAATAGACATTATTTAATAGCCAAAATAGTTTGTTTGCAACTCATGTACCTATTAGTTAAAATAGTAAGATAGCGAATTAGAATCGGGACATTTAGAAAGACTCGTGAATCCAATAAGTATTCAATAAAACATGTACCAAAAAAAAAAAAAAACTCTTTTAATAAACAATATTTTATTGATAAAAAAAAATATTTTATAGAAAACTACGTTTAGGTGATTGGTAAAAAAAACACTTATCAATGCCAAATATTTTCACTCACCGACAAATGCACACCCATCGACCTTGTTGCATCCCAACATATAAGATGATATTGGTGGTGCTGGAGTGGTGACAAAAATGGTGAATGGTGATGATGGCTCGGGGGAATGGTAGTGGTACATAGTGACAGCAGACACTGATGTGTGATACTGCTGATTGTGATGGTAGGGATGACAGTGTAGAATTGTCGGCGGTGATAAATGTAAAAAATAAATATTTATTGAACAAAATTTTTTTTTTGGAAATGGAATTTAATATTTGTTCTTACACATGCATGATCACAAATTTTAGAAGTATTATTACTTTATTCAATAATATTATTTGGACCTAATTGATTATAATCATTGGATTAATTGTGGGTCCTAATAAATATTTGTCCATTGTAAATCCAATAGTTATAAATGATTAGGTAAACAGATATGTCCTGGTATTGATCTATTTACTTTAAAAAATAATAGCATAAATAAGTTGTTCTGTACACAAATATTTACACAAAAATCTATATAATAAAATAATTTACAATTCAAATTTTAAAAGATAAACAAAATAATTTTTACTATTCGCGGTTGAAATTGTTTTAATATTTACTTTAAATTTAATCTAACGGCTAATATTAACACTCTAAATTTAATAAGAAAAATTGATCCTTAAAAGTGTATTTGGAGTGACTTTTTAAAAGTACTTTTAAAAATTATTTCTCATAAATACTTTAAAAAAAGAAATATTTAAAACTGCCTCATCATTACCTCTACCTTCGTCGTCGCCGCCGCCGCCGCCACCCCCACCATCATCGTCATCACCACCATCATCATCGTCGTCGTCGCCACCACCATCATCATTGCCACGGCCACGGCCACCACCACCACCACCATTGTCGCCACCACAGTCATTGTTATCCACCACAACCATCATCGTTTCTTACCATTTCTCACCCCCACTACAAATCGATACTTAAATTCATTTATATTTTCTTTATGTTTGTGATTTAATTTTAAATATGAATACAAATATATTTATTATTTATCATTTTTTATTACTCTGTACCTCCAGACACATAAAATAACTAGTATTCAAATAAGCAATAAATATTCTAAAGTACGTTTATAAAGTCAAAGAGAATATAACTTTGTATTCAAATAGATTTAAAATTTCCCGCATTATATTATAAAAAATTAAAAATTTTCTTATTAAAAGCTATTTCAATCAAAGTTTAGTTACCAAATCTTGGAGGTGACATTACTGCCGATACGTATGATCTTGGTCATTAATGATCCCAAATTTGGCAAATCACATCATTTTTTGTAAAAACCCTAGCGCATGTGTCCGTTGACAAACAAATACTCGGATTCTTACGAGTTAGATCCAGAAATACGAGATTAAACTAAGGCCGTGAGCGACGGAGAATTCAAAACCATCGGAATCGTCTCGTCTTCGCAATCAGGTCCTTAATGAACGACGCCTACTCCAGATCAGTCAGAGAGGTAATCGCACTAGTGGATCATGGTCTCAATTTGGATTCGGACTTGTTTAAGTGTGAAAATCTTTCGTACTGTGTGTCAAGTATAGTTTGATTTGAAGTTGTGCCTCATTGCGCTGGCAAAAGATAATGTCTTTGGGATTTCTTGGCTACCAGACGAGGCTTAACAGTCCAAACCTTCGTTTGATGGATTCTTTCGATTTACTGAATGTTGCAATTCTTTGATTGTTCGATCAGGTTCTGGAATTCTTCAATGTGGACCAGACAAAAGGTCTTGCAGATTTACAGGTACAACAGTTGCTTACTGTTAATTTTCGTGTTTTCTGATAATTGGCTGAGTAGCTATTAGTTGTCGTGCTTCTTCGGTGCATTAGTTCAATCCGGCTTTCAATATTATTTTTTTGTTTCTTTTCTGCTTTACAAGATTTTTGTGGTTTGGTTGTTTTCAGGTTGCAGAACATGCCAGAATATATGGCAGAAACGGTAAGCCCACTGTTTAAAACATTAGGTTAAATTGGTTACGCAAATTCCTTTGATATCATAAATTTTTAACGATTTACCCCATTAATTTAGATAGTAAATACAAATGGGCACTGGCTATTTGCCTATCTTTGTCGCATATATGTGGTCGTTTTGCTTTGTCTGATGGTACATACCTTACTGGCGTTCTGCTTGTTAACAGCATACACATGTTTGATTTAAGAAAACAACCTGGAGAAAGAGAAAGAGAGAGGGAGGTTACACTAAATGATCTGTGGTACCACTACACACATTGCGAAAACCTATAATAAGTTAGCTACGTAAAAACTTATCCTAAGGGGGTGACCAAAAAACTTGTTTCTTGAAAGTGATTCTTTTTTCCACAATCGGATTGTTTTTTTAGTATCCTTCCCTCAGTTTCTCTGGACCACGGAATGCAACCCAATAGTGGAAGTTGAGGCGATCTAGAAACAACCAGATTGGTTGAAAAATGATGCCCTTGTGTTCCTTTTAACCCAACTGGTTGTCTCATAACCTGAAATTTCAAAACAGCCCATACAAAAGATCCTGTCATCATAACAATCTGAAATCACTAATAGATGATTTTCTGCATGCTTGAGACCAGGAGTGAACTACAACACTTTCTATTATGATATATCATTTTAGTAGCAAATGACAACCCTTTATATATGCCTGAAATGTGGTTCAAATGTGCAATAATCTTCTCATGTGCTAGCAACTATTTGTATGATTTTCATTTTTTGGATTCACCCTTATGATACGTTTTTTCCTTTGGTGCATGTTATACTTCACATATGGTCTCAGTGCTGCATCAAGAGGAAAGTAAGTACAAGGGTTATTCACTATCTCTCTCTCTCACACACACACAAATGGACCCCCCCCCTGCAGCACAGGTTTTTGAAGCAACATATTGTTTAGGAACTCCTATTTTTGCTTTTTCTGGAAACTAAAAAGTATGTCCATAAGTTCTTTTATCCTCTGATAATTGTCGGCATTTTTTTGCCTCTTCTACATGTATGTATGTTATTTGATTCAAAATAACTGATTAAAGAAGAATATCAACACAAGGGTGAAGGGTACCCAAACAAATTAGTAAGAAAATAAAAAGGCATCTAGAGAAGAGTAAGCATATATACACACCCTTGCTTGATTATAGAATGGTCAGTCACTAGAAAAGGGATTCACTTCAGAACTTTAGTTTAGCTACACCTATAATTCCTTTTTATTATACGATCTGTGCATCCAATTTTATTTGTTTTGGGGTACCTTATTTTTCAATCAATCTTCTGTTGCTTATGGTAATATATGTTGTTATTGTGAAATAGACCTTAGGGTTGCTTCAAAACACTATGGAAGTTCCTGGACTTGACCGATGTTAAATTTGTCTATGTATATACATCTATGGATGCATTTCTGTAATTTGGGTGTATCTGCATATATATATATATATATATTATATATATATATATATTGGTGCATTGTATGACGGACATTTTTAGAAAAACTTGGAATTAAGACGCGTATAGGTTTTTTAGTGGCAAGTTAAGGTTAGCGTTCAGAATGCACAATTAGTTAAAGGGGAGGAACAGTTATTGATGTTGTATGGGAGGAGAAGAAATAAGAGAGTAGAAAAACAAAGAATAAGCAGAAAAAGATATACCGAACCCTCGCAAAGATTAGGTTAAGAAACAAACAAATTCTCAGTTTAATAATACCACTCATCCAAAATAGTAGGGATTACATCGGATACTTATATGCCAAGTCTCCTACCAAAATAAAAATTATTCTCCTTCTAAAATTCTAAAAGAGTACCATACTCTCAAATTACTTTCCTACTAAAATTCTATAATAATTTTCTAGTCAAACTAACGAATACTCCCAATGAGATAAAATTAATAAAACTCTATCCAAAACAATTCGAATAAGATAAATACTAGCTAACCAACACATCCTTGTAATAATATAAATAAATAAATATTAATCTTTAACTTGATATTTTAGACCCAACAAACAAGAGTTATTCTTCACTCAAACAATTGCTCGGAAACATAATAGACGACGACGGACCTCCACAGAAAGCAACTAATGGTAAGGATCAAAGTTATGGATGATGATGGTAGCGGCGAAGAATGACAATATTTTGTGACTATAAGGGCTCCGACAAAGTTGACAGTGAATGATAAACGATGTTTGGGGGGGGGGGAAGAAAAGAAGAATAAGAGAGACAAAATTCTCGCGACGATTAAGTCAAGAAACACACAAATTCTCCATGAAGAACAAAGTTCAATAATACCAATCTTATAGTAGAGATTACATCGAAATTTATTGGCCAAGTTTATACCAAAATGAAAATTATTTTCCACCTAAAATTCTAAAAAAATTTCATAATCAAACTCGCAAATTACCGTCCTACTGAAACACCATAAGAATTTCCTAATCAAACTCTCACTAATACTCTTAATGAGATGGAATTATTCTTCTAATAAAACTCTATCCAAAACAATTCTAATAAGATAAATACTAGCTAATCAAAATGACCTAGTAAATAATAAAAATAAATAAATTTAAACTTTTCTTAATAGCTTTTCATTGGTATGGCAACTAGTGAATTACGCCACCATCGTAAGATATAATGAGCATGTATATATAATCTCTAGTCTTTGAGTCTCTGACTTATTCCTTTTTTGGCGGCTAAGGCATGAGCTATTACAACCTTCTTGTGAACTGCTGGATATTGCATTCTACTTTTGTTTGTAAGGTTCCATTTCTTTATTCTATAAGTTCTGTAAATATGGAATTTCTAAATATAGGAAATAAAGATGTTCTTTTATGTCTGCATGCTTTTTTGGGAATCCGTTAATAATTTCTTGACTTCTGTTTCTTATTGTTTGAGTTTTTGTTGGCATCTTCTTTGCATTCCTGCATAGTTTATCTGCCTTCTTTTAGATTTTCAAGTTCATCAATACAAAAGTGAAGCCCTCTTGCTTGTACTGCATCAACTTGTACATGCATTGTATCTTATATATGGCCAGGTACTTGGAATATCCGGAACTCTTCAAACTATTACCTCCTTATTTGCATTAATGTTTATCGCTAAACACAATGAACTTTTATTTTCAGCCTTTGCGGTTGATTTTGACCTATAATCTTTTTGAGAACCTATCTTTAGTAAGTCTAAATGTTCATTGTTTAAGTGGCTCCCATTGCCTCAAATTGAATCAGAACTGTTTACTTCTAGTTACCCATATGTTCTATTAGTACAACTGATGCACACAGCTGTAGATGATATGGTTTTGTATAAAGAAATGAAAAATCACACACTTATTTAATTTTGTGCGACTCCCTTCTTGATTTACACATGTTTAAATGAATGCAGGCACTCCTTTCTGGAAATTGGTTCTGAAGCAATTTGATGATTTGCTGGTTAAGATTTTGATTGCAGCTGCTGTTGTTTCGTTCCTTTTGGCATTGGTTGATGGAGAGACAGGATTAAAAGCCTTTTGGGAGCCTTCTGTAAGATGCAATAACTTTCTGCATGGAAAATTGATATCCACTTCTTGATTGTGTACATGCTGCTTAATATTTATTGCACGTGTTGTTTCTATAAAAAATCGAGCTTATGGTATGCATTTTGATTGATCATACAATATGACCTTGTTATGGCTCTCTCTCTCTTGGCGTCATAGTTGATATGGTGACATTTACTTGTTAAAGTTGATCTTTGTTACAATGATTTTTTCTGAGGACTTATTGTTGGTTTATAGGTCATCCTAATGATATTGGCTGCAAATGCAGCAGTAGGGGTAATCACAGAAACAAATGCTGAAAAGGCTCTTGAGGTAAGTTGCTCAGTTCTGAAATTGTGATACTGGCTAGCACTGCAAAACTGCACTGATTTTCTCTTAGTTTATCCACACTACTTTATCAACACTTGTTTTCATTGTAAATGCTGCCTCTCTCTTTCAATACTCTTATTCTGTTTATGAGGTGGCAATATTGTTGAAAGGCGTCAAAATTCTTTGTCTTTTACCCAAAAATAAAATTTCTGTCCACCCCGAGCGAAGTTGTGTACCACTAGATTGACACTGGATTTCATCCCGGATGATGTTTGTTCGAGTTTAAAATTTTAAACATGAGCAATACCCAGGTTGAAGGGTTCGCATTGAATTCAGGTTAAGCCTGGGTTGTCCTTTTGACTCGCCTAACCCACAAGAATTGCACCTCCATAGGTTAGTGGAGGCATTGCATAGAGGTTAGAGAAGAACCAGAGGTAGGAAGAGTGGATATCGAAAAGTAAGGTAAGTACCCCACTATGTCTCATTTGGATACATGGAAGGTCCAAAGATATTTTTAGGAAATGAACTTCCACCATGCAAGCTTTATTACTTGTTATCGAGTCTTCTTTTCATTTGGTTTAATGAGGCATGCCTAGTACATTTTGTGTTTGGCGGAGATTTTGTAAAAATTATCTTTAAGTGCCTAGTCTGAAATCTGAATATATTTGTTTAGGCTCCTTTTGTATACATTTTAAATCTTGGGTAATCTCACTTTGTAAAGATCAAATAATTAACCGTGTTCTGTAAAATTTACCCATACAATACTAATTAAGATGGATTGTAACACTTACTCTCAAATTTTTTAATTGTCAAGGCAGCTTCTAATACATCTGTGCCACAAGGAATGCTACTTTTAAGGCGGTGTTTGTTCTCTAAATAGCTTGCCAGGGAAAGTCTGAGTACTGCATATCACAGCCGCAGAGAGTCCAACCCCTTCAAGCACACCAATCTCATAAAGTTGTCCCGGAAATGGGTCAAAGTGGCTTTAATTTTCCACTCCATCTCTTGATCCTTGAATTCCAGACTACTCTGTCTCTGTCGCCCAAGTAGGACACATAGTTGGCAACTTAATATTCTCTCTGCTGCCCCATGAACAGAGTGGTCTGTTTCCACACCATATACCATGCATAATTTCACCTTCTGTTCATTGGAATCAGAGAAACGCAATTGCACTGATCCAAACTAAATCCACCATCAATCACTTACTCCATAGGCTATCTTCCCTTTCAGTCAGATTCTAAATGAAGTGGCAGCCTGAGTCAGTAACTACATTTTTGTTTTGTAGCATGTCACTCTACTGAAAGGAAACCCACAACCCCCCCCCCCCCA